>JAOTAY010000003.1:4032684-4057148 GCA_025629805.1 Erythroxylum baracoense | reverse complement strand
CTGAGGGGTCTTGGGGTTCCAGATTTACATCCTCTAGGGTTCTTGGGGTGGGGTCTTAGAGGCTTAGGATTAGTCCGACTAAGATGGGATACCTAATGTAATAAAAAAAAAAAGAAAGGGAATATTAAATAAAGAGAATAAAAACAAGTCAAACACGAATTGTGGGCTTTCACGGTTTCACTTTCACCAGAAAAGAGCTGACAGAGAAAAGAAAGGGAAAAAAAGAAACCTCAAAGTATAATGCGAATCCAAATGGCCACTCAGACTCAATTTGCTTGATTCTATAATTAGTGTAGTTTGGTGCTTCTCTACTTATACTGCTCTCTGTGTGTCTCAGCTGAGTTAGTTGGCCGATGGCGTTCTCTTCCTCCATTTCTAGATATTGTCATCCTCCTCTTTCCTCCATCTTGTGTTCTCAGGAGCATAACCATAAGATCTTTCCATCTCATTCTCCATTTGTATCTCTCATTTCCCGCTCCCCCTTTTACAGGTTTTTTTTTTTATGCTTTGTTTGTTAAAGTTTCCGACTTGTTGAGTTTGTTTTTGTCTTCTGTTCACAGAGTGAATTGATGCATTTGTTGTCATTTTGTGAATGCGATGGAAATGACAGAGATGGTTAACTAATTCACATCAAATTTACACTGATTTGAAGATTCTTTCAAAGTTCTCTTTTTCACTTTTTGTAACGGATTGTTCAGTAAATGTTGGCTTTTTACCACCATTCATAATCATTTCCTTACGTGGGTCAATGCAGATTATTAGCTGCTTTTGAGAAATGGGGAAGGAAAGAGCGAAACTTTTAGTGGCTGAAGTTTCTGATTTTAAAAAAGTTGCAAACTTTAATAAATCTCAGATGTGCTATAATTGATAGTTTGAGATTTCTAGAATCAGGGCCTCCTCTGCAGAGAAAAACTCAATGTCTTCTTCTTATAATCTTGAATTAGAGCTCATCTCGTGCTTTATGTCTTCTTCTTCTCTTATCCATTATAGTTGTCTATAATAAAACCTTTTATTGTCTGCTTTGCTTAATTGTGTTAAAGAAGTTCCTTTGGCTTTGTATCAGAACGGGCTTCGTTTCTAGGTACGGAAAGAAGTGGTCTTTGCAAACTCATGTCACTTCATCTGTTAAAGGTTCATTATCTGCTCAATTTGGTATCTGTTTTTATTATTCTACCTCCTTTGTCACTGTCTTAATTTATATGGATCACATGTGTTTTCTTTTAGCTGTTTTACTTGATGAGTACAAGGAAAATGTTTCACTACCGAAAGGTGACTTGTGGTCGGTGCACAAGTTTGGTGGCACTTGTGTCGGAAGCTCCGACAGAATCAAGAATGTAGCCAAAATAATCGTTGATAATGGCTCTGAAGGTAAACTGGTGGTCGTGTCAGCAATGTCGAAGGTGACAGACATGATGTACGACCTAATTAACAAGGCACAATCCCAGGATGATTCCTACATATCTGCTGCTGATGCTGTTTTCGAAAAGCACAGATTAACAGCTATGGATCTTCTAGACGGTGATGAGCTTGCTACCTTTTTGTCCCGGTTACATCATGATATTAATAACCTCAAGGCCATGCTTCGGGCTATATACATAGGTAAACATACTCTCTCTCATTCCATGCAGCTTAGTTGATGCTCATATGACTATTGAGGTGTTGGCCAATTTTACTCATCAGATTTGGTTTATGTCACTCCCTAACGTAGTTACTTGACCTATTGCAGCTGGTCATGCAACAGAGTCTTTTACTGATTTTGTGGTTGGACACGGAGAGTTATGGTCCGCACAGATGTTATCATATGTTGTGAAAAAGGTCTAATTTCAATTTTTGCTCAATATCATTACAAGTGCCTCGTAATTGTAACTTTTGCCAGTATCTAAAGTTTCATTCTTCTGCAGAGTGGACTAGATTGCAAATGGATGGATACCAGGGAAGTGCTTATTGTAAATCCTACCAGTTCTAATCAAGTTGATCCTGATTTTGTGGAATCTGAAAGAAGACTTGAAGAATGGTTTTCAAGAAATCCATCCAAGATAGTGATTGCTACTGGCTTCATAGCTAGTACACCTAAGAAGATCCCCACAACTTTGAAGCGGGATGGAAGTGACTTCTCTGCAGCTATAATGGGTGCTCTGCTGAAAGCTAGACAGGTTACTGTCTGGACTGATGTTGATGGAGTCTATAGTGCAGACCCCAGAAAAGGTTTGTGCTTAGTGATGTAGAATCTTTCTGTGCAAGGATATGATTCTTCCACTTGCGTCACTTGCAAATTCACTCTAATTCTGGAATTATACTATCATAGAACTTCTGAGAAGAAATTAATTTACAGTTATTGTTCTAAGAAATAGGTTTTTTCTTGTAATTTTTCTTTGCAGTTAGTGAAGCTGTGATATTGAGAACATTGTCTTATCAAGAAGCCTGGGAAATGGTGAACTTCATGATACTTCTTATTCTAGGTTAATTTTGCTTCTGCTTGTCCCTAAATTCTAATTCATTTAAATGTGCAGTCATATTTTGGGGCAAACGTTTTACATCCACGCACTATTATACCTGTGATGAGGTATGACATTCCCATCGTAATAAGGAACGTCTTCAACCTCTCTGCACCTGGAACAATGATCTGCCAGTCTTCTATGTTTGAGAATGAAGATGGCCAGAAATTGAATTCCCCTGTCAAAGGTTTTGCAACAATAGACAATGTGGCTCTTGTGAATGTTGAAGGGTGAGCCATTATGTGGTGGATTTGATTATTGCATTCTTGTACTTGTTTGTTGGTTTGAAATTGGTTGACAATTTTATCTATCTAGTCATGTCACTGGGCTTTTTTCTCAGAACTGGAATGGCTGGTGTTCCTGGTACTGCTAGTGTGATTTTTGGTGCTGTAAAAGATGTTGGAGCTAACGTCATAATGATATCCCAGGTTTGGAGTCCTCCAATCTTAATTTTCCCTGCATTCTGAAATAGCAGCATACTTACTGTTTGAAGTAATGTAGGCAAGTAGCGAGCATTCGGTGTGCTTTGCTGTGCCTGAGAAGGAAGTAAATGCTGTAGCAGAAGCTCTGCAGTCAAGATTTCGCCAAGCTTTGGATGCTGGACGTCTTTCTCAGGTGATCTTTGTTTGTTTTTATCTTTATAGTTTTCACTTTTCTGATCAAGGAGATGAGTATGTTTAACACCACATAATCTATCTCCAGGTTGCTGTCATTCCAAATTGTAGTATTTTGGCCACTGTTGGTCAGAAAATGGCTAGTACACCTGGAGTGAGTGCTAATCTTTTCAATGCTCTAGCTAAGGTAAGGACCATATATGTGTGTGTGTGTGTGTGTTTGATATGATTGTGTAGCTTCCATGTGTCTTTTCGCCGTGTGTATCATTTATTTATCTCCTCGTATTATGATAAAGATTTGAGGCATTATTGAAATGCAGGCTAATATTAATGTTCGTGCCATAGCTCAAGGTTGCTCTGAGTACAACATTACAGTTGTTTTGAAGCGAGAAGACTGTGTAAGGGCTCTAAGAGCTGTCCATTCAAGGTTCTATCTCTCAAAAACAGCCATTGCAATGGGGATTATTGGACCTGGATTAATTGGTGGCACATTACTTGACCAACTAAGAGATCAGGTGCATTATTAACTTGGATTTACCTTGATTATTACCGGCACTTGTTTGGTCCTCGTCAGACTTAAAATTGGAGTTAGGTTATGAGGGAAGAGGGCAGTTTGTTCCTTATGCATTGAACTTCTTGTAAGTCATTTGAACATTACTCTGTTAATTTAAGAGGATAGTCTTCCAAACAGAATCTTATTTGATATGTTCTTGCTTCCATTAATGCTGTTTATGCTGAGGTGGTATCTGTATGAGTTCCACAGATGCATCGTATTTCATACGTAAACAAGGAGTCTCTTGAGTTGGCATGAAAAAAATGTGTGGCTTCCTAAAATTATATAAATTCCATCCAATGTGTTGACCATCTATTAATTGATTATACATGTACAACTGAAAGTATCCTACAGATCAGTAACAATTTGCTAGAGTAAGCCTAGATGTCTATTCTGGCACACAACATCTATGACCATGGGAAATGTTTGTAGTCTTTTATTTCCTAAAAAAGGGATGCATTCTGCTTAACATGTCCTTTATTCTAAAAATAATATTCATTTTAACTGATAATAAGACTAGTTTCATTCCTAAAACACCTTTTATCCGTACATATGATTACTTATATTTCTACATAATCAAAGTATACTTAACTTGTATGTTATTTTTATTCTAATCTTTTTGCTGCCCCTTTTCTCCATTTTCTCTCTGCTTTTTGCTGAAATTCACGAAGTTCCGAAAATTTTTGACAGGCTGCAGTCCTTAAGGAAGAATTTAATATTGATTTGCGTGTAATGGGCATAACTGGATCAAGGACAATGCTTTTGAGTGACACGTAAGCTCTGTTTAATTAAGTTCACATTCATCCTCATTTGAAAACTCAATTAGAGGTTGATTTAATAGTTTGTGTATCAGCCTATCCAATGCCTTTCTTTTCTTATAGCTGAAAGCAATCTAGTTTTGTCTTTTTAATTATGCAAAGCTCAAATTTGAGCTTACTGGATTCTGATATATTTTATCCATCTTGCTAATGCATGACATAGGTTTGTGAATACAATTTATGTAGAATGTACAGCCGTGGTGAGAGCATGATGATTGGGCTCTTAGTTTATATGCACTCTTCCTTTGCACTTAGGAAACAAATGAGAAGATTGAAATTTCGGTTACAGGATCTCCAACGGTTTTTGGTACATAGGAAGGCCTAGCTACCTGTGACGTGATCTTCAATGTTGGTCAAACTAAATTATTAACGTATCTGCCATAGTGCAAGTAGTTTGCTTGTTCACAGAAAAGCATCTTGTGTCATATATGTCAACAGATTTAGTGCTGGATGAGTCATGTTTTAGTGTTGCTCATTATGATACACAGGGGGATTGATTTGTCGAAATGGAGAGAACTTTTGAAGGAGGAAGGGGAAGTGGCTGACTTGGAGAAATTCACTCTACATGTTCATGGAAATCATTTCATTCCAAATACTGCTGTGGTAGATTGTACAGCAGATTCCAGTGTTGCGAGCTGTTACTATGATTGGTTGCAAAGAGGAATTCATGTCATCACTCCAAACAAAAAAGCTAACTCGGGACCACTTGAGCAGGTAGTCTGAGCTTGGATTAGTAATGTTAAAAACTTTTTGTGAAGTTGTTGTTTGAACTAGTTCTTGATTGCCTTTGTCATTGTGTTGGCTTTACTATACCTGGAATTGAGTTTGTCTTGCTATTGCTGCATAATCTTTTTGTTATGAATGTGGAGATCAGTGAAAAATTTGTCATATCGTCTATCAATCATAGAATTGCTTCCATATTTGTTACAGCATTCTCCGTCCACTCTAATTCCTTGTTAAAATTTTACTTATGGACCCTGTTTGTAACATTTCCCTGTTCCAATCCAGTACCAAAAACTGAGATTTCTTCAACGGCAATCCTATACGCATTACTTTTACGAGGCAACCGTTGGAGCAGGGCTTCCGATTATTAGTACCTTACGAGGTCTCCTGGAAACAGGGGATAAAATATTGCGCATTGAAGGGATTTTTAGGTGAGTCTTATTACTGTAGTTATCCAAAGATTCGAGTGAATTACACAACAAATTGACGATCCACAATGGCATTTGATATCTATCTCAAGTAAATCCTGTGTATACTTCTCTTGACAAGCCTTTCTATATTTTTTTTACTCTTGTAGTGGAACTTTGAGCTATATATTCAACAGCTTTGAAGGAGCACGGCAATTTAGTGAGGTTGTTGTAGAGGCAAAACAAGCAGGATTTACTGAGCCAGATCCTAGGGATGATCTATCTGGAACAGATGTTGCCAGAAAGGTACTATAATTGGTGAATTAGCATCGTTATACACTGTTGCAAGCCATACTGGGCATTTTTTGTGTCTCACAATTTCTTAGGCAACATTGTTTAATGTAAAGACATAAATGTGTTAGTAAGAATTAGATGACTGGCTACAGCCTTACTATCTACGGGTTACACTTATTCCTCCACCTCTCACCTTAATACATCTCACAGGTGATAATTCTTGCAAGAGAATCTGGGTTAAAGTTGGAACTCTCAGATATCCATGTGGAAAGCCTTGTCCCAGAACCACTTAGAGTAAGATTCGTTTTCTGCCAACTATCTAAAGGCGTGATATAAATATCAAAATTGACCTAATATTGTTGGTTATCTCTAAAGGCAAGTGCATCTGCTGAAGAATTTATGAAGGAGTTGCCAGAGTTTGATCAAGACTTGGCGAATAGAAGGCAAGAGGCTGAGAAAGCAGGAGATGTGAGTATATCTTTAGATGCTTGCTTTCTTAGTTTCAAATAGTTTCATCAGTAAATCTTGTCAGCCCTTTCAGCAACTATTGTTACACTTGCAAAGGTTGGTTACTGTAAGCCAAAGTTATGCATGTTTGGTAAAAGTTTAATGAGTAAGGGGTAAACTGGGACAATTGTAGAAGGGAGCTAGGTATATGAGTGAATGCTTTAGACTTGGATTTAGTATCTATTATGATATTCTGTTATCTTCTTTCTTACACGGTGAGCTGGGCATCTTGCATTGGCATGAAAAATGGGAAGATGAAATCTGGTTACAAAGTTGATAAAGTGATTCGCCTTCTTTTTAGAACTGTGAATCATTTGTGAGGAAAATGAGAAAGCAAACAGTGACATGGATGTCAAAATAAAAGACAATGAAAATAAAGCAACAGTTGAGGTGTACCTTTTTCCAATTATATGGAGAATGTATTTCAAATCCTGGAAGGACAACAATTAGTCACAATATCCCAAATTTATAGCCTAGCTTATCTACAAAATATGATATTTTGAACTGCGATGAACTTTTTCCGGTACAACATATCTTGCAATGAACTATGTCTTGCTTACATGTTAGACTAAGAAATGCCTAATTCTTTTGTTTAGTTTTTTTCTTCTTACTGTAATCGGTATACCTTTGTGCAATCAAAAGGTCTTGAGATATGTTGGAGTGGTTGATGTTGCGGGGAAAGCAGGACATGTTGAGTTACGAAGATATAGAAGAGACCACCCATTTGCTCAGCTTTCTGGTTCTGATAACATTATAGCTTTCACAACTACAAGGTACAAAGAACAGCCTC
The DNA here is from genome assembly GCA_025629805.1 of Erythroxylum baracoense. NCBI lineage: Eukaryota > Viridiplantae > Streptophyta > Magnoliopsida > Malpighiales > Erythroxylaceae > Erythroxylum > Erythroxylum baracoense. Next base: position 4,049,947 of record JAOTAY010000003.1, on the reverse strand, counting down.
TAATTGTTCGTGGACCAGGTGCCGGAGCTCAAGTCACAGCTGGTGGAGTTTTCAGTGATATACTGCGGTTAGCCTCATATCTTGGTGCTCCATCCTGAATGTGTCAATAATTGTAGCTGCAGGAAGATGGTTTTAGAGATCTTCTTTTTGTAGTTGAGAGGTTTTCTTACCTTTTTTAGTGTAATTGTGATGGGAGTCTTAGCAACAAACCTTTTGTCTGCACTGATGTTACTGCTTCATTGAAACTTTATGTTCTGGGGGTTAGATTAGTTCAATGCATCTGATGGCGTTTTCTTTTCATCAGTACGGTCTAATAATTGAAAAAACATGTAGGGCCCGGAGATTGTCACTAGAGTTTCTGCTTCAAACTACTTCACAAACATCAGAAATAAATGCCAAACTTCAGAGTATCTTATGTGCTTGAGGGGAATTTATTGAAAAGCATTGCACCTGTAAATCTACATTGTTGGGAAAAAACATATTAACAAGATTACAGTAAGTCAAGTCTGAGGATGATAATACCAACTGAAATTACACTTGTCCGCTATCAATTGAATTTAGGACTGAGGTAGAACTTTGGGTCTCTGAAGAATCTTGTTATCGTCTCAGCTTTGTCAGCTGAAAGGTCCGTGTTCTCCAGAATACTTTCCTTGCCTGCCTTTGCAATTGCTTCGATCGACCCAATAGCTTGATTAAGCTGAAACAACAACAAATATTTCACAGAATTCAGGAACTTATATGACCATATTAGACTGGTTTAATGCCAAAAATTATGATAATTCCATAATATCTAAGATCATATTATCTTAGTCCTTTCAGATAGATAATAACATAATGGGAGTGCGTGAATTTCGAAATAAACTGCCTGCAATTCAGGCACAAGTTGCAGAACTCCGTAGCTTTCTTTAGGAAAAATCTGCGAGCATCCCATTTCGGGACAACAGAAAACAGTAATTTTAAGCTAGATTACCGCAACTGCATCATGATTATCGATGCCCGGTATGGAGTTAATTACTCTCTGAAAAACATCCATCCCTTGCACCGCTTGCTTCCTCTTCATATGCAACAATAAGTACTAGGAATCAAGAAAAAAAAAGTTGCCAAGCTGAAATTGATCAACAAAGCAGAACTTTTTTAACTAACCTCAGCCTTCAATCTGGATACAACACCCTGACGCTTGCATTCTGCATCATTTAGAGAATCAGTTTAATTGCACTCCGGAACTATTTGATACAGCAGCATCAATTGAAAGGAAGAAGAGCTAGTTACAACCTCCACGAGCATGAGCGATCTTGACAATCTTTTCAAATCCCATCTCCAAGTCTTGTACTGGTACGAACGTTGGCCTGCCAATCTCCATTCCCAATCTTCACCACATAAAACAGCAGCAAAGCAGAGTAGGACAGGAATGAAGTTGCTTAGAACAGATATGATTAGATACATGGTTTGATAGTAATTAGCATCACTCACTTGAAGTACGCTCGAACGAAAGAATCATTTAGTTCCTTAGTTGGAAGCGAGACAACAACATAAAGGTTCGCAAATTGTCCCTTAAGCTTTGTAACTCTGCCAACCCATAAATTATCAGAATACGACTACAAATAGCCAAATAAACCCTATTTGACCCTTTCTCGAAAAAGATTTTGGCAATATGATGTGAAGGATATAAGAAGAAAGCGGAAATAAAGCTCATTACCTAGTGAAGATGGGGATTGGGTTTGCGCAATCCCATTTAGTGACGAATATGAATGCCACCGACGAACCTCCGCAGTTGAATATGCAATCCTGCGCACACATCAACTGCTCCTCATTACAACTGAAAATCTAAAAGGTACTATATAGAACCCAATATATACTTACAGGAGCTATTGGAACAAAGTTGAGACGAAAGGAATTAGCAGCTAGGAAGGAGGAGATGAAATTGATGAATGACGGATGCTGCTCATCCCTCCATTGCTTGTTCATCATGCACACTCCGCCTCCTGTGGTGCCTGCATTAGAAACAACAATTACCAATTTCTCTTCAGTTTTCTCACCAACCAAACAGATAGAAATGAAACAGAGAGGATTAGGGACGTTTCTCTGACTTGATTTTGAGTTTGCCATCAGAATCCTCCGAGAGTGGAAGATCTGTTTTGAAACGTGTGGGTATTTATACAAAGTAGCGGGAAGGTTGATCGTGATTTTTCTTTGGTAGCAAATTTGCCACTCATGTTACTCTTATTTACAAAACAACCACATAATTACCAATAATTTTGGGAAAAATAGTGAAATACACGTGATTAATAGGAACGTACATAATCAATATAAATTTGATAAAAATTGATAATGCCATTAAAGTGTTTAATCTTTTAAGAATTTTTTCGGTTCTGAAACTTCAAACGAACTTTCTGAAGTTGAAATAATCCTGAATTCACCGTCGTCTTTACGGAAATCCATCACCGAGATGTGAGCTAGGTCTTTCTCTAGTTTTCTCAATACGTAAGCTCTCTTAACGAGATAGAGATTTCTTACGCTTATCATTAATACGAGCAACTGTAGGAAACATTATCCTATATATATAGATTCCATACGGACTTTCCCATTACAAAGCCAACCAACCTTTTAAAACTTTAACATTTCAATTTAAAAAGTTATTTTTAATAATGTGACATATCTACTAAATAGTACGTGATCTTCATTTATTAGTCACATCAACAAAAATTAATATTTTGAACTGAATTGTTAAGTTTTTAAAAAGTTAGTCACTCAATTGAAAATTTTAAAAGCCTAGACATAGAATTAATTTTTTTAAAATTAAGAACTTTATTTATGTTTTTTAAATTTAATCCAAATCATTTTATACTGGTTACCCCATCATTTATTTAGAGTTGACTTAAATTGTTTAATTTATGTTTTTTCAAATTTAATCTAAATTAATTTATCTCTTCTATCTAATATTTTATTTAATATTGACAATCATTCTTTCTTATAAACAAGAAAGAATTAGTTATAATCAATATTTTAAAAATAGGACCCGAAATTAAACTATTGAGATAAAAGGTTCAAAAATTTAACCGGTATTAGACCATTATAAAGTTGATCTATAATAAAGATTGAACAAAAGTAAAAAAATTTAAATATAACTATTGAAGAAGAAGATTATCGTTGTCCATCAAAGAAATCAGAGTTTAATTAAAGAAGGAAATTGTCAAATAAAAATCTAAGTTGATTCTAATTTATAAAAATTTATTTGTTTACAAAAATTAATTAATGCATCAACCAATTTTAAATAACAAAAGTTATTAAAATAAACCGAACCAAAAAATTAAATGATTCAAAATTTTACAGATGAATCGATCGAACTGATTCAATTTTTTAATCATTAGTTATAACAATAGTTTTTATATTTCTACTAATTATTTGTGTCTCACTCTAACTATTTTAAAAAAATTTGCAATTTTTTTTTGTGAAAACTTAAAGTCACTAAGTATAAGCATTAGGCTAAAAAAATGTCCGGTATCACGCCAACCAAGTACTCTATACCAAGCAAACCCTGTACGACAGGTTCGATCGAGAGAGTATAAGTAAGAAATTTGAACACAAAACTTTTTAGTCCCATACCTTCTACTCTACCAATTCGATTACCCTCTACTGAGTGGTTGTGAATACATCACTACTAATACTCTAACTAGTTACATAAATGTAAATTAATTTATAATAAGACATTTAGCTCCAAGTTAGAGCCTAGTCAAAATTACCGTTTAAATTATGCAACAAAAAATTATAAACTATGAAAATTAAATCAAATTAATGAGTTTTTAAATAAAAGCCATAAGGACTAAAATGTACTTATGAATGGAGATGCAATTGGGTTTAGCCTTATCCTAGTTGCCAAACACATTCCTTACTTTGGCAATGGATAACTGAACAGTTGAACACCCACCTAAAACAAGAAACCTGGAGTTCTTAATAGTTAGTACTGTTCACGAGTTGTTTACAAAAAGGTTTAGAATCCAAAATGGAATCATCATCAACAACAGCAGATGTTCCCCGTAGTATCTCCGTCTCCTCATCTAGACGGCTTAACCGCTCTAACCACCGCCTCTTCTTTGATCGGCGTTATGGTTGGGTGTAATTATTTTATTTATACACGCGCCTCTTTTGCGTTCTTATTTATGCTCAAAGGAAACTGCTTTTTGTCTCATTTTAGGGGTGTTAAGCTTGTATCGGAATATGACAATGATGCTAATGGAGGGCTGATTTTGGATTTTTGATTTGTCAGGTTTGACGAGTGGAAACACCCCTCTCAGGAAGCTCTTGCCGGTGGTCGAGGAATGTAAGAATCTACCTTCTTCTTTCCTTTTCTATTTCTTAATTTGAATCAACTTTTGACCATAACCTTTGTGCTCGTTTATGTTTCCTCAAGGTTTTGTATACTTCCACTAGCCCAAGGGTTATTCAAGAGAGCTTCAGACTCGGTACTGTCACTCTTTCATTTTTTTTCCTCTCTACATTTGTGATGTTTAATTTATTGCCATTCGTGGTTCTAAAACCTTGAAGGAATGTCAATTTCCTGCTTTTATGTCAATCTCACCAATCCCGCTTGGAAAGTTTTGATTTTAATCCAGTTGAGCCACTGAAATCTTTACAAAAGTAGTTTTGAGTAGCCTTTCATTGACTGTATAATGATTAGTTGGATAGGAGTTAGTTCATTAGGATTTTTATATGTTGTACAAAACCCTATTGTAATTGTGACGGCTTTTTGTCTTCGACATAATTTTGTTTTCTGCTGTTTTTTAAGGACTCATCTTTGCTTTCCTAATGCCAAACTTGAATGGCATTGTTTTGATGCAGTGCTAGGTGATTAAAACCATGCAAAGAGAAAACAAATTGATGTTTTTGGGTATGAACTGTTTTGATTTTCTATGATAGACCTTAAGCCATATCTAGAAGGTACTTAGTTCTGACTAGTACAAGGAAATCATGGGAGTTAATTTAAATGTTCTTTCGTTCATTTGTTGATGGCACTTTTATTCGAGACTCATGGAATTTTTAGGATATCCAATGCAAATAATAGAACTAGAATCTGATGACTTTAGGACTATAAACACTTACAGCCCTGAGTTCTTGACATTTCTCAATCATCAAGTTACAAAAGAAATTTTGGATTTACTGATACTTATCTGTCGAAAGGTTAGCTTTCACCACATGGTAGCTAGATAATATGTTCATAATCACCACACTCTCCGCCTTCCTAATTCCCACCATTTTCATGACCTTATATACCACTAGTGTTGTTTCTCTTATCCTTGTGTTTGGACTGCTCTCCTCTCTACCTCGGTTAATTGCTTCTCCTATCTTCACCTTCCACCGATGTAATATCTATCAAATTTTTTTGTTCAGGTTCACTCAATATTTTATTGTCATCACCCAATTCATTGGTAACCAATCTCTATTCATCAGTTTCCTTCAGTTCTTCCTGGACTGAACTCTTGACCTTCTCCCACCCCCTTCCTCTATCTTGTCCTTTTTCTGGCTTGTGTATATCCAAATTGTACTATAGTTGTTGCAGACTCTAGAAAAATACCTTTATGTAACTAGTATTTTGAAGTCTACAGACTATACTTTCTATTCACATTTAAAGCGATCTCCTTGCAGATAAACCTGGCGGCAAACTTTACTCTTAAAGTTTATGAAAATCCAGATCTCATCTCCCCTCAGGCATTGCAATCGATTCTTGATAAGCGGCTTAATGAATTGAAGTCTTCCATAGAGAAACCAGATTTCAGCTGTTTTGCTCTTAAGGGAAAATCATCATCAGATTCTGCCATTGTCCCTTCACGTCTGCAAATTGAATCTGCAGGATCACAAACGGGTTGATTGTATTATCACATGTATCATTCCATACTGTTTCAGGTCTAGGTAGACATCCTTCGTATCATGTATCATTACCTTTGAAGCTTCATTTAACATAATTACCTCATGTTTTATTGGTTTTTCATCTGGTGCGGCAGGGGAGTCATCTTATTTTCACTTCCGGGGTTCATTTCTGAATTTCAGACAGCATCTTTGCTACAATCTTTTGCAGGTCCAAAGTGTTAAGTTCTCCATATCAAATCTAGTGCATGGTTTATATAATAACTCCAGAAATTTGCAAAGATTTCTCAGTTTTAAGAAGGGAAAAATTGCAAGATATCATTGAACTTCGAAGACTATAGGCAGAGAAACAATGGTTCGATTCCGATCAATTCCGATCAACTTCAGGGATGATTATCCCATCAAATCTCGTTAACTTTGTTCTCTAACCTCCGGTGAGACATGTCCAATCCCCGATACAACTAAAAGAATAACAGTTGTTTTCTGTTTTCAATCGTTCACATGAAAAATTTTCTGGCAAATTCCCTCCTCTTTTCTAAACAAAAGTCCAACCATGCTATAATGGTGTTCTATATAAAACATTTTGCTCTGTTTTCCCTGTCCTGTCTTTCCACTGCACTCGATTGCTTAACATGATGGTTGTAATGTACTTTCTTGAGTTTTCGATTCAATTCACTAGAAATGAGCTCATTTTCATTTCCGAGTCAACTCACTATAATTCCTCGTAAGTTAAGGGAGGTTAGGAAAAGGAATAAACTAAATAGAGCTAAGGCTTCTCAGTATAGATTTATCAATCTTAAGAATTGAATCAACCATGTTATTGCCCTTATGTGACGAGAACAAGAACTAAACAAAAAAATGAAACAAGAACCAACAAACAGACAGGAAGAGACATACAGGAAGAGGAAGAGATTTGAGTCTCTAAGGACAAAAAGGTCTACCCAAACGAGTCCTGTGACTGGGAACAATGAAATGTCGCAACTTTCCTTCTTGTTCAACCAAGTACCCTTCGCAAAGAAAAGCCTTGGAAAACTTGTCCTCAACGACTCTGTCCACATCATGCACAAACACATCTGTCTCTCCCTCGTCCCGGTTCCTCGCCATTAATCCCGCCGTGTATATCGCCGTCATCCTCCCCGGAGCTTCGTCGTGATACCCCGTTGGCGCATCAACCATGATCAAGTCCCAATCTGTATCATAAACTTCTGTAGGGAACCCTTGAAGAGCAAGTGGGCACGTGGAGAACCTCGGATCAGTCACTACCTTGCACTCCTCTACTCCGCCTCTTTTCATGAGCTTATCGGCTTGGTGCACTTTGGTGTCGTATGTGACGTGGTAGGACTCTAAAGTTGGGAGCTTTTCTTTGATCTGATTAATCCAACTCTTGTCTTCTTCGAGGAAGATTGTTCTTCCACCGTGATTCAGAGATGCCCACATCAAGCTGTCATGGCCTAGGCCAAAGACTAGGAAGTTGCAGGGGGATTTTTTCTCCAGAACTCGGAGTGTGACTGATATTTCTTTGAGGGTCTGTTGCGGGGTAATGTTCGTTGTCGCGTAGTGGACGAGAGCGTGAGCCAGAGAAGGTGGAGTTTTGGTGCATGTTGGTGTTGAAGGAAGTGAGGGACATGAGATTGTTGACGATGAGGATTCTGGATCTTGATCAGCTCGGGTGCTTGTTGAATTTGATAGATGGGTTACTTCTGGTAGTGGAGAAGAATTTGGTTGAGAAGATGAGAAAGTTGACCAAGCAATGAAGGAGATGACGAGTAAAAAGAAAAAACAGAGGATGATGAGCTTGATGTTAATGGGGGACTGAGGCTTGGCGTGCCTCATGATTCTAGAGAGAGAGAGAGAGAGAGAAGTGTTTTGTGTCTCTGAGATGAAGGGTATGTAATAATGAAGGTGGAACTTTAGCGGAGACGAAGGAGCGAAAGACTGAAAGTGAAAGTGAAGCCATGTAAATAAAGAAGGAAAGGGTTTGTAAAGTAATGGTAATTAGTTTTTTTAACTCGTCTGATGTTTTTTTTTATACATACATTAGCTATTCTAATTTTGTCAGGCTAATTCTAAGCTTTAAAAATCTCACCCTAAGAATTTTAGAAAAGGTGAATCTGAAATCTTAAGGTCTTTCAAATTTTTACATAACTTATACACTTCTGCACATAAAAAATCGTCATATACTGATTGATCAACTGTTGATTAATCACTGACCTTTACAACCCAACGAGAAGTTGTTAGAAGAAATAAATAATTTGATTGAAACTATCAATTTTTCATTTTTTATGTTTAATTAATTATGACAATAACACAATGTTTTCTAATTTTTAATTTCATGTTAATCTCATGTTTGTTAGAGGGATTTTTTATTTTATATTATTTTGTGAATTCAACTCTCCCACATTGGCTTAACCACCTGTAATGGTCAAACTCAACATGGCATTATTTATTTTGACTAATTGCTAAGGTATTCATTTCATGGGGTATGGCTAATTTACATTTACATGGCTTCGATCACATACTTCCATTGATTACTCGTATGTGACATGAAATCTTTTGTATCTTCTGCTCTGAAGCTTCTTGATCGATCCAACTTTCGTCACCTCCATTCCTTCTCCTATAGGAAGAGTGACAGAGTCAGCTGTGTTATAACTTCCTTTCCATACCTGAGACAAACCTGATCTCTTTTCACTGTAAGCTAGATTATGCCTGACTATGACAGACCCCTTTGGATTCAGATCAATCATTTGGAATAAGTTTAGCTGACCCTCCAACTTTCCATCAACGACAAGGAAATCTATGTTCTTATACTGAATCATCACTTCGTAAGGATATCCATAAACAAGCTCGATCACATCTTCTAAGTCGGTTGGGATGAAGTTGGAATGTTGTCTCTGATGTGAATCCTGGTCATGATTGTGAAGCACTATGCATATAAGGTGCCCTCCAGTATGCTTCGCTGCCACTGCCAAGGCCATTGTTAATGCTGTCAACCCTTCTGAAGTGATCTCCATTATCACTCTAGCTCGGTTTCCAGCTGCCAAAGCTGATATGAACTCCATGCATTTCGGTTCAGTGATGGTCTCGCACACTTTCTGCGAACTAGTTGTCTTCGTCTTGTACTGCATGACGTGTGATAACCAAGAAATGGAAATCAATATAGGAGTTCTTATGTTCCATTTGATCATCAAGGAAAAAGGGCAACTCACAGAACGATCAGAATCAGCTTCTTTTCAAGGAGATCATATTCGTTAAAGTAGTTAATGCAAAATGGAAATTGAAATGGTATTATAAAGTTACTAATTACCAGTTGAAGGGTACTCAAGTAAGCATCCAAAGCAAGCTGTGGAGACCACTTCGCCATTGATAAGAAGCAAATGGTAGCTGCAGAGATACGGAGTTTAGGATTTGATAAGATGCTATGAAATGCTTGTACAAACGATTCCACTTGGTTGACTTCTGTGCTTTGACACAAGAGCCCTAAGATGAGTCTATATATAGCATGAATTCGGTATGGAGAATTTATTCTCTGTGCAGATCAACCAGCCATATACTGCCCTGAAACCACGACAGGTGTCATAAAAAATGTATAAAAATGGACTGAACTTGCATGTCGGTTAAGTCGTGGCAGACTTTGAGCACTTCCATGTGACTGCTCTGACTAACACACTTCTAAAACGAGGGAGGTTGCTTGTTTAGAGGTCATAATAAACCTAACAGAATAGGAGCCATCTGTTGCCAGGACACCTGGAACTTCAATCCGGTGTTTTTACCGTTCTCAAAAATAATTGTGGTTATTTTAATCTAATGTTTTAGAAATAAAGTGAGAGCCGTAGGAAGTTCCAAATTTAAAAGATTTAACTCAGATTAAATATTAAATAAAATTAAAATTTTGAAATATAATTTAAAAATATATTTATTTGTCTAAAAATTTAAATTTTAATTAAAAATAAATTGTTAAATAAAAATTTATTTATTTATTTTAATTTATAACAAATTGCTAATTTATAAAAACTGACCGATAAATTAATCAATTTTTAATAACAAAAATTATTAAACTAATTCAAATCGAAAAATTAAAAATCAAACTAAAAAATTAAATGGTTTAAAATTTTTACGATTATATTAATTGAATTTTTTAATCAGTTCCACTTTGATTGAATTGATAGAAGTAATTTACAAAATGTTAGTAAAATTATCTCTATTATCCTTTTCCTACTAATATTAAGTTAAAATGATTGGATCGAATTGACTTAGATATGTCCTTAAATAGGTAGATCGAGTGAATTAAAAAGCAATGTTATGCAAAAAAAAGATGACCTTTATATAACTTTTCTTTTGTATTTTATAAAGAGACTATTTTCGTGATTTTAAATTTTGATCTTCCAATCACAATCTTATCAATTACTTCAAAATGCATCCACAATTTTGAATACAGTTTTGCTTGAAATTCTCTTTTGAATGATACTGGAAACGTAACACACTCCAACATAAGTTTAATATACAATTGAATTAACCTTTACAGATACATAACTGAATTTTATAAGGCATCCCAAATTCATTGCTCATCAATAAGAAAAGATTATAACACGACAAGATTGATTGACTTTACTGTATTGTATTGCTTGTCCTTAACATGTTTGTCATTACTCATTGCTTAGAGCACATCCTGACATGCATGTAGACCCAGTACAGAAATTGAGCTCTAACCTCACAATTAAGAATGACTAATAAATTTTGACGAGTATTTAAGTTGCATTGCATGCTCTCTCAAACCATAAAACTATTTCCAACCAAATTAACGAACTTATCAACTAGATTTTTCTCTTTGGTTTCATTGAAACCTATCAGGCCAACATACGTTGATGTTTGGACCAACCAAGTTCAAGTTCTCCTCCCCCAACTAATCTACTATGGCCCTTTTTTTTAATTAACTATATATAGCCAAAACCTACTGCTAAGGAGTGGAGTTGACTTTTAGCAAGAGATGTGAAAATGGAGAATAGGTTCTCTAACAACTACTTACCAACTAGATGTTTGCTCAAGTAACAAGTACCCCATTTTAGTCTGGCCTTTGGTTGTTGGTCTCCCATTAACATTGTACTGACTATGATGTTTTTGAACCATCAAGTGAAAAGTCCAAAGAATTTGGAGACAAGAGAATATTCCCAAAATAAATAAAAGCAATAAACACTCATGGACACAGTTGACTCCACCTCAAGCTTTCGTGGAAAGTAGGAACTCTGTTCTTGTCCGTGAACAGAAAAACATTAGCAATAATAAATAAGACTCAAAAGACTAGATGAGGCCTTAATAATAGGGAAAGAGTTGATGCATCATAGTTTATAAATATTTACATCACCAGGAATCAACTCAAGTTCCACCAAGGGGATCATAACATGTACTTAGCAAAAGATCCAGTTCTGAATGGCTCGACTAGGACTCCAATGTAAACACATTTTCATCAATCAAACACGAACTAACAGTATTCCGACAACATTTGGTGACCTTAATTAGCTCTCCCACAACCACAAAGTCAACCCTTTAACTCAATCTGTAATTTATTTACGCGCCAAACTTTATTATCAAATTCACTTGAGGACAAAATTAGAAAATAATAACAGCAAGGAAAAGAGAGAGACAATTTCCTATTTGATTGCATTAAATTGATTCACATTGATTTACATGATGGTGATACACTAGAATTCTTGCATTTTCAAATACATTGTTATGTAGATGATTTGAAGAAGCCAATCTGTTTGTTTTCTACTCTATATCTTTTATAGCATCCTGCATCACAGACCAGATGAATATAAAAAATGAGACTATGTATAGGAAATAACGTTTAACAACAACAAAATTAAATCCCAGGAAATTCCAACAACTTAAGTAAGCTCTGTAATTCAGTGACATAGAAAACACAATTTCCGTTCTAGCATCAAGTAATATTATAAGTTCGCAACAGGAGCATCCAAAGGTCGAGCAACAACTGAGTTAGTAGCATCCCAAAGTCGAGCAACAACTGAGTTATCTTTTTAATTAGTATCTGCTAATTTGTTTATAGCAAAATCCTACAAATATTTGAGATTTGGGGTCCTTTGAAATGTACATTATGTTACATTGATAGCTATTTTGTAAAACTAGTAGGTGATAAGAACATTTGAAACGCAATAAGATTTCCAAGGCACAACTTATCATTATCATTACTTCTGTCACTATTATCCGCACTGGTAACTTGAAATATACAATAAAGTTTCAGGTAGGCATATTAGGTTACCTTGGCTAGTCGTGTTACATAAGCTGCAGCCAGTGCAGTGGCCAACAATCCCAGCCCCAGAGTGAATAACTGGCCATTTCCTCCGGCTAATCCAGCTTCGGATTCTTCTTGCTGAAACATACCAATACAGCATGCATCCATAAGGCTATTAAAAATTTCCATTGGTAGGTATAACTACTAGCTCTTGACATTACGTATCAAAGCTTAATTAAGTTTATCCATGATTGATATATCTTTCATCTCAGAAACAAAATTTAACAATCGGTGCCATTGATGCATACACGAACTACATAAAAAAAATGCAACTAAATATTGTTTTCCTAACTTCCTCACAATGGGGAATCTTGAAGTGTAACCAAGAGAAAAGCAGTTTAAGTGCATCAAGAGATCTAATGTTCAAATCTCGCTTCTTGAATGATAACATGGTCACATCACCATTTTAGGTGAAAGATAGCCTTTCTGAGTTAACAAGCTTGTATCGTAATCTTTGCAAACGAATTTTTAATTATCATACTATTAGGGTTAGAGTTCTTTGCTATAAGGTCTTTTTTGGATTTGGACTCTACTTAAAAGTATTTTCTATCTCTCAGTTATAAAAAGAAAAAAGCAAATAATGTTCATAGCAGCTTCTTTGAGTTTTTGATAGATTCTCTGTTATTTTAAGTTGGAAACAAAACTTTTTTCCTTCATGAAACTCCTCTTTAAGCTTGTCTATAAAGCATGAAAAAAGAAAAAATCCAAGTAAAGAAAGTTTTTAGCAGATTCATTGAGTTTTACAATCAACATCATTTATAGCTTAGTATCCATTATGTATTATGTTTAAGCAATTAATTTTTTTCCCTTAAAAAATAACTAAGAAATCTGATGCTTGTAAGAAAACTTTTTCCAGCAATACTCCTTGTTATGCATATGATGTTCTCTCCAGTTGTTAAAACCAAGATCCTTCAGTATATTGTTGTTCCCCAAATCCCAATCTCCTCTTCTATTTTTCAAATTCTAAGTCATTCAAGACAAATCAAGGTTTCAACAATATAAAAATATATAAAAAATTTTCCTAATTCCTTGTATGATATGTTGCAGGAAGCAAAGAAACTCACGATGATAGCTCGGCCAAATGCACCAGCACTCACATAAGCCCATGTTCCTGGAAGCATGCCCAACCAACTGCACGGCAACCAAATTTGAATTAGCAAAGAACAAAAATATTTTACAAATTTGCAGGTACTTGGACAAGTTTATAAATGTTATATGAAGAAAGTTAAGAAAATAAAGTTTATGCAATCGATTGTTTTGCACAGCTTGAATCAGAAAAGTAATTTCTGGACACAGGTAAAACCGTCTCACTTCAATATCAAAATCTTAGTTTCAACAAATTATCTAAAATTAATAATCCCAATTCAAACAAGGATACTAGAAAAAGTGCATTCTCCCTTGATTTACCATTGCAAAAATATATTGGAGCATCACTTGAAACAAGGAAAAGGACATGATAATCAAGCATTATCACTACAGAGACAAAAAAGATCAAACTTCATATCACAGGACACTGAACTTCAGATGCCCATATAATACATAGATAAGCAAATTTCCACAAATTCATTTATATGAAGGAAAGTCCACACAGATTCCCAGATAATGCCAACATCAAATAACAATGCATTAGATCCCATATTGATAGAAAGTGCGAACCAGATCTCTGAAACTGGCATTGCAAACATGGTACTCAACTCAACTAATTGAACAACACCATACCTTCCCAAAACATAGGGGAGGAATTTAACTGACGTCAAGCCATATAGATAATTCCCCAAAGAGAAAGGAAGCAAAGGACTCAAACGAAGAAGAGTAACAACTTTGAAGCCATTTTCTCCTATTGCTTTGTCAATTGCAAGAAACTTTTTATTTCCTTCAACTAGTTTAAGAATGCGATCACGAGCAAAATATCTAGCAATCAGGAAGGCAACACTTGCTGCAACCTGGAAAGGTCAAAATATTGTCAGGAGTAGCTTCAAGAACCAATGTTTGTTGTTTTCTTCTCCTATCTGTGGAACCAATTGAAAGGTGCACTGACAAGCATAATTGGACTTACCGTTCCACTTACTGAAACTATAATGGTGCCAACTACAGAGCCAAAAAGAAGACCAGCTGACATGGTTAATGGAATTGCTGGAATTGCCAGAATCTAGAAATTCACAGAAGAATTAAACTGATCTCAGCAACAGATATAAAGTGTACACTATTTTGTTCACACAAAAATATCAATATGAGATGCACAAAGAGCATATGGACCTCAGTTTCTACAGAATTAGGTCAGAAGCATCAAAGTTTCTATCCAAAACAATCCAGTTCTTTACATTGGGAACTTAAGAAAAACAAAGATTTATCACTTAAACTTTGAACTTTTCTCTTTCAGAAAGATCAAACCTTAGAAACTTTTCAGTTGATTGGGTAAAAATTTATTTGGAACTAAATGTGTTAATCTCAAAGAAACTTTGTGTTAGTTGAGAAAGGGTAAAAACACATACTTCCAGTCCCGCATAAACTGCTACAAATAAAGCATATCCAACCGGCCCATATCCTGCTCATAAAAGCACCATGTTTCAGAATAAGAACCACAAACTTTTAAGAAATAATCGATTCCATAACTCTACTAACAGAATGTACATTAGATAAGAAAAAATGGGAGTTTCAATATCTTCGAGTTAAAATGACCAAATGCAGGAGACTCAAAGCTCAAAAGGAAGCTCATCTCCAATTCATGATATAAAAAAGGGTGGCACATTTTGACAACCTAAATTTTCTTTCTTTCACAGGATTATCTTCTCTTCTTTATAAGCAATCAGTTGCCAATAATCTTTCCCCATGTCTTTTTAACTCCGGCCACACCACAAGGAATTATAAATTGCTACTCTTTTGAAACAATTCACCAATGCTTTGACATTTATCACTTGAACGCATCCTTGCCGAAAATTCCAAACATTTCAGAATCTAAAGCAAGTTCCTTGGTATCAACAAGTTCAGAGAAAATATCAAATCCACATACGCAATAGCTTTCATTCTAAAAAGCCAGAGACGTTGTTCTACCAAGAAATTCACCAAAAACCCCTCCATAAAATCATCAGTTCTTGGAAGCATAACATCGAAAAGACAGGCATTCCAATACCGCCACAAAACAGACACAAAAATAAGCATGAAAATCCGACAAGACATCAAATTAATGAAAGAATTACCTTCAATAAACCCAGAAAACTGGGTCAAGAAAGCATTGATCGGGTCCTTGTAAACATAACCAGCGGCGGCAAAACCACCAACAACACCAACCAGCAAAACACCTGCCAATATGGTACCTGTAACAGCAGTCTCCCCCTGCAAACCTCCTTCTGCATCACCATCAGCTTTAATTTTGTCATCATCATCTTTGGGATTCAAGAACCACCGCAAGCTCTGAGGAGCATCGCTCTTTCTAAGAGTCTGCTGCTTCTTTGTTTGTTTCAGAGAGGAGCAGGGACTCAAGAAGTGAAAACGCCTACTGGATCTAAAGCTGTGAAGAAATGAGGTACAAGATGGATAAGAAAACCGAGCGTTGGAAGCAAGACATGGAAGTGGCCTTACGTTGTTGACAAGGGTACGCATGTTTCTGTTTCCCAAAACGGGTTTCAGATAATGGGATCGTTGGATGAAAATGGATGAATGAGGACTAACAGCGGCGGCGGTGGCGACTGTGGATGGTGTTGACAGTCAAAACTGCCATGTGAAATTTGTTACAAGCAAATCAAAGCTTTGTGGTGGTGAAGTTTGTGCTTCACAAAAATTGCTGGCTTTTGGGTGTTAATTGGTGCTTCTTTGATGAGTCGATAAGAAAATTCACCTGCGTCTTCTCTGTGGCTTCCTATTGTGCCACGCTTGCCTCGCTTGGGGATGTTACGATAATGAAATCTTTTTCTTGTTGGGGTCCATAGGCCCGATAGGGTAGAGGCAGCATGCCCAAGTCCGAACCTGACCAAGTTGGAGGCAGCTCGAGCCCGAGACAGACCCAACTCGCCCCAACCAACTTGTTTTAACTTAAAAATGTAAAATATTTTTGTTTTTAACAAAATAACGTCGTCTGCTTAGAAAGAATGGAAGAGGATGTTTGTTTGGTAATAAATACGGAAAAAGAAGCAAAATTATAAAAATAAAAATGTATAGTATTTCATGCTAACGCTTCCAATTGATTAAAAAACTCTTTAAAAATTAAATTTTGTTCAAATTTCAGGAATATTTTAAGATAATAATACTTATTTTTAAATATTAAGTTATTAAATAACTTACTTATTTGATTTTATATTTTTATTATATATAATAAAATTTAATTAAGAAAAATTTTAAAAATTGAATGTTACAAATAATAGTACTAATAATTTTATATTAAAAATGATTACAATTTTATTATGTTTATAATTTTATTTTTTATAAATATATTTAAAAATAAAATTTAATTTTTAATAATTCACATTAACATGTTACGTGAAAGTCAATTTTTATTGAATTAAGATTTAAGAATACAATAATAAAAACTAATAGAAATTTCACTGAGATGTAAAATCTGAGAAGATCTAATAGTCTGCAGCCTTACCTTAATTAATAGAAAGATTGTTTCAAAATAACTCCGGAGGAAAGAAAGAAAATAAAATAAAAATAAAAAAAGAAAAGGAAAAAAAATATGAATGAAGTCCAATTTGTTCTCACAGTAAATAAGGGATTTAGATCTTCTGTTCCGCCAACGTTGTACCTACTTTGTGCCGCGATCAATACGTCGACGTTTGGTTAAAAAATGGGACAAAACTCACATTCTGACTTCTTAATATTAAGAATGCTGAAACCACACAGTCGAGCCGATGCATCCACCCCTCCACTTGTTTGTCTTTATTTGTCACAGGTGTGACTATGAAGAGTCACGCCTGTGACTTTTCCTCTTCTGAATTAAGATGTGGATTTTTTTGCCATTTTTCATTAAATTGTTGGGTATTATTTTTACTTCTCTTATGAATTTTATTTATTTAATATAATTATCATCTTTTATTTATTTATTTTATTATTAATTAATTGTTTATATTACTGTGATTTTAATTATAAATTAAATTAAAGTTG
>JAOTAY010000003.1:4010820-4026924 GCA_025629805.1 Erythroxylum baracoense | reverse complement strand
TTCAAGTCAATTCATTATTAATAAAGTTTGAAATATTTTAAATTTTCTGAATTAGAGTTACAATTTTGACTATTATTATGGATATTTTTATAAAGTTAAAATTACATACATTATTTAATTAATCATGTTATATTACATTCCATGTCATCGTAAAATTTGTCATAAATATGTTCATATGGTATTCCATTTTAAGCATTATTTGTATGGTATTCCTTTCTAAATAATTTTTATCTATTATATACATATAATATGTATATAGATAGAGAAATAGTTATGGGTCCTTGAAATAGTGTCCAGTTTAATTTAGTTGAATGAATAATAAATTGGGTCATTTCCAATCGGGTGGATATCAAGTTTTATATAAGAACTTGAAGCTATGAAATAGTTTATAAGACTGTAGAATAGCATTATTAATAAATTTATAATTAATTAATCTTCTAGATACATATTTTTATAAATTAAAAATAAAAATATTATTATATCACTTTAAACTTAAAATAATGTAAATAATATAGGATATTTGCTCAGCAAGTCATATGGGTTATGGTACATAGAATACCGTTTTAAATTGGCAACTTTGAATCTAGATTAGGACATGAAAGAATCAGCATAGAAGAAAAGTGCTATGCCATTTAGTGCCGTAATAACTTGTAAAATAGATCTATCTTTTGTTATCATTTTGCTAAATGACACAACAACTTTCTATAGCTTGATATTTATTAATTACCAAATTTATGATAAACAAATGAGAACCGCAAATATTTATTTTGTCATCATAAAATAGACTTATCTTTTGTAGTTATGATGAACAAAGTCAGTGGACATGGGAACAGAAACTGCGTGGATTGAGATAATAATACTTATTTTAAAATATTAAGTTATTAAATAACTTACTTATTCGATTTTATAATTTTATTATATATAATAAATATTAATTAAGAAAAAATTAAAAATTGAATGTTACAAATAATGGTAATAATAATTTTATATTAAAAATGAATACAATTTATTATTTTTATAAATTTATTTATTATAAATATATTTAAAATGAAATTTATTTTTTAATAATTCATATTAATATGTTACATGAAAATCAATTTTTATTGAATTAAGAAAATAACAACTACTGCTACTAATAGAAATTTCGTTGAGACGTAAAGTTTGAGAAGATCTAATAGTTAACCGCCTTACGCTAACTCATAGAGAAATTGTCTTAAAATGACTCACACGAGGAGGAAAAAAATAAAAAAAGGAAAAAATAAAATAAAAAGGAAGATCCGCGGGTGCAATCTTGGCTGTGAATGAAAAAAGATACTTTGTTACGAAGAAGACTTGGTTGACTAGGAAAGATGTTTGGTGGATAAGAGAGTGGTCTGCTCTGTTTCCTTTTTTGTTGAAAAATTCAAAATAAGCATACTCTCGACCCTCGAGTCTCGACTCTCCAACAGCAAAGGTAAGACTAAAACGGCGACGTAATGAGGAAACAAGGCAAAAACACTTCACGACGCAACGAGTATACAACAAGAGAGCTTGGACTTGGAGGCAGCGTATCAAGAGCACAAACAGAAAAGCTTGGACGACAGCTCAAGAGCAAACGAAGCTTCCGGACCACAAGGAAGCATGGAACGGTAACGTAGCAGTAAGTGATTGGCATCAAATATTAGGGATAGTAACGAAATTTTTTTTCTCATATTTAATTTTTATATGATTTAATTTGTAAATAACTAATCAATTTGTATCTTAGTAATTAATTTTGTTAATTTTTAATAATAATAATAATATTATTATTATTATTAATTTTCTCCTCCTCTTCCTCCAATAACTTTTTCTTCTTCTTATTATTGTTATTATTAACAGTTTTATTATTATTATTAATGTTTATCTCCTTTTTTTTATTATTATTAATTTTTTTCTTTTTTGTCTTATTATTATTATTATTATTGTTGTTATATTTGCAAGTGAGAAGAGAGTGAGAAAGGTTGTGGTGAAAAAAAGGGAAGGAAAGGATTTGTATAAAAGAAAGAAAAGTTGCCTTTACTTATTCATAACCCGTGCAGAATAGATAAAGACAAATAAGATGGTATTTTTAATTATTATTCAAAGGAATAATTAAACTCATGATTAGTTATTATGTGCTTTATTTTAAACCAAACAAAAGAATAATTAATAATCATGAACATATCGGTAATAAAATAATTATTCCACTCAACCAAACAAGCGGTAAGCATAATATATAGAGCAATTTTTTTAAATTTAAGTCAAATTTTAAAAGATTTAGTTAATATTAAATAATTTTAAATTTTAAATTTTTTGATACGTGTGAATAATTCAATCAGTTTTGGTTTGTTATTTAAGTCTAGTAGGATTATTAACAACAATGAAACGAGTTTTTTTTCTGTCAGAGAAGGTTTAATTTTTTTTAAAACAATGAAACGATTTTTTTAGTTGTAGAATGTCCAAAATAATCAAACTCTCAACGCGTAAACAATAAAAGAAATCTATTTTTTTTACATATTAGGAAATAAAAAATGGCCTTAGTTTGGTTTGAGAATAATCTCGATCCTTTCTTCGGACAATTTATTCGATGAAAACTTAAATGTTCGTTAATTAGTCACCGTCATCTCGTGAATAATTGAGTTTACGTTCCAAAGTCAAGCGCATAGGTTTTGACATCCTGATAAAAAAGAACAAAAACAACTAATGAATACCTCGCACAAATCTATTATAATTAGTTGTTGGGATATTACTACTTTACTGCTATCTTTAAACACAAGAATTTGATAGGACTTTGTTAATTTTGCAGGAATGAAAATGCAATGCAGAAAAGTTAAAGAACACCAAATTTACTTGGTTTGATAGTTTAAAATTATTTACGTTCAAAGTTCTCACTTTCAATGGTAATTTTTCACTAATATGAAGAAGAAGAAGAAGAGAAATGATAAAGTTCTCACTTTCAATGGTAATTTTTCACTAATATGAAGAAGAAGAAGAAGAGAAATGATACAGAGATTAAGTGTGACTTTTACACTTATAAAGAGCCCTTCTAAAACTTTCTTAATTCTCACAGGTATATTTTAGCACTCTCTGAATATTTTCTCTACTCTCTTTCCACTTTCTCAACTACTGAATACAATGTCATCATCATCATCATCATCACCCAGGTCGAAATCTCGCAATGAAGCGAGGTTTGGGGAGGTCCGATAGTACGAAGCCTTACCCCTATATAGTAGAGAGGCTGTTTCCGGTGGACCCACATGCAAATAAGATAATATATGAATGATGCAGGTTACAGAAAAAAGGTAAAACTAACATGAAAAAAAATTCTATGTAACGAAAATTTCAATAAATACATAAATAAATAGGGTTAAAAGATTAAAAACGTAAAAAGGCTCTACAAAAGTGACACGAAGATTTTAGTAAATAAATAGATAAATAAAAATGTGATAAAATAACTAGATACAGAATAAATAAATAAAGAAGTAAGAATAAAGTAATAGTAAATAAGTATAATAGAATAATATAACTTACAGAAAAGCTAACAAACTTCATTTAAGATATGCAAGTTTAACAGACAAAAATAGTAAGAAAAAAAATATGATAGATATACTTGACATGCTGCAAAATTTTTGCTTATACCTGATATATTGCACAGTTTTTTTTCACCACTTTTTGAGATATGCGTAACATCCTTAAGTAAGGCCCTGCTAATGTACTCTGTAGCATTCCAATTTTATTGGTTGTCTCCCAAAGGGGACAACCAGAAGTTGTTGAATCCTAATAACTAAAGGCTAGTTTTCTATTTTAAGCTAAAAATTAAATAGCATCTCATGAATCATGATATCCTCTTCTGGATCAAAATAACCTATTTTCCTCACTCCTTGTTGATAAATTTCAACCCAGAAAAATAATCAGTTGCATTATCAATTGGCCTCGTAAAGAAACAGAGTTAGACACCATAAAATTAAGAAAAGATCTAAACTCAAAACTTCCAAATGAACTGTCATTCATGTCTTTAAATGCTAAAAAAAAAGGTAATGTAGATTTTAATTAAACCTTTATGCACCAAAAACTTAAAAAAAATCACCTTCAATTAGAATCCAATAAATAAATCAACATATAATAATTGCATTACAACAAAAATTGAATTGGAAAAAAATCAACCCTTGATGATTAACAACCTAGTCAATATATATATATATACCATTTACAATAGAAATTTTGGAATATACAAGACCAAATTTTCCTTGCAAGGTAATTTACATAAAACAAACAAACAGCAAAGGCAATGCTATTTGATTTCAATTAATCGAATGAACCTTGACCTTTTTATTCTTCTACTCCTATCCAAGTGCAATTGTGCGTATTCAGCATCGTAATGGCTGGAGTAACATGTCATCTTTTGGCTCTTCTTTGGCCCTGAATGAAACGTTGTCCGTACTAGATTGACTCCCATACGATTCCAATGGGTTCCCAAATCCTGGGAAGCCAAAACTCCCAGGGCTCAGCAGCATATCAAATGTAAATGCTGTCTCCCCCTCAGAGGATGTTGGTGGCCTCATATTCTGAAGAGGGTTAGCCATGGAAGTGTTAGAATGATGATGGATAGCTGCCGGCCTTATTGCCATGGCTGCTGCGGAGCTATTGCTCTTACCGGTGCTGTTACTGTTATTGTTTTCAGGCAATGGCCTATTGACAGAGTGACTGCCACTGCCACGAGCAGCTGGAACATCATGGTTGTGCTTCCCTTCGTAGGTTGTGATCACTGCCCTCAAATCGTGGGATGCTCTTTCAACATGTTTTCTAACAGGACATCCCACATATGTACACTTGTAGTAACTCCTACAATGTAATAAATTATTGCCACGATTAGAGGATAAGGTATAACTATGTTTACGTAACTACAAGACCAAAAGAAACAAAAGATCTAGAACTGGGATTCCATCATGATACGTGCAACACTATCAATGAAAGAGGGACATTGCCAAAGCCCCTTAATATGGTTTTGTTGGGAAAGTAAGTTGTTATTCATAGAACTTTACATGAAAGAAAAAAAGAAAAGCAGGATGAAAAGGCAAGTGGCTTTTACCTTGGATTAGGATTTCCCTTCACCACTTTCTGCCCATATTTCCTCCATCTATAACCATCATCAAGAATGTCAATGTCACTGGTGGTTTGAACCACGACTCTTGGCTCTCTCACTGTTCTGCTTCCTGGTGCTGACATCCCTTCATTCTCACCCTCTGTTTTCCTGATGCAAAAAAATCAAGAATTTAAGACCCGTAGCGTTTATTAAACCAGAAAAGCATCACGTGCTACGATTGATGAACCTACCATCTTTTAGGCTCAGGTTCATCTTCATCAAAGTCGTCACCTTCTGATTTGCACTTTTGTGAATCAAACTCATCATCCCCTATTGACATAGAAGAGTTCTCAGGTGTTGCAACGGAGTCCATTTGTCCACTACCATGAGAGGCAAATGACTGATCTTGAATCTCATTCATCGAAGAAGTAGGAGCTTGAATTGCATAGCGAGAAGAAGCTAATGAGGATGATCTCTTAGTGGACTTTGGCTTTGGATGGTTGTGACTACCCTTGTAAACTATTTCAGTAATCTGTCCATCTAAAGATCTCTCAACTTTCTTCTTTGTTGGGCAATTGGGATATGTGCATTTGTAATAGCTTCTTGGGTTTTCACTTCCTTTTACTTGTTTCTGACCATATTTTCTCCAATTGTATCCGTCATCTGATCTCTTCTGCTCCCTAACAGACATATATTGCTGCTGCTGGTTCCCATAATCAGATTGGAAACCGTCGCTGGCTTGAGTGTGCGTTTGGACTGCAGAAATCTCGGGGGAGAAGCTCTGCATCGAGGAGGACCTTTCGTGCTTAATTACACTTTTTCCCGAGGAAAAATCACCTTGCTTGCTAGGTTCTTGGAAACTCCATGGTTGTTGCTGTGCCAAGAAAAAATAGAATAAAAAGTTCAGAGGGTGATGAAACAGAACAATAGAGAATACAGAAAATCACGTGGGACACAACTTCAGTGGCTATTTACACCAGAATTTGTACACTTACGGATTGAAGTGCTATATTTGAAGATCGCAGCATTGCCGATGAGGTAGTGGGTTGCTGGAAAGAGAAATCAGAGGTAATTTTTTTATCTTGCTTGAGACTTTGTTGGTTCCGATCAGAATCCCTCATCCAATTAAACGCTTGAGCAGCATATGTCCCAGTTGTTGGAGATGGTAAAATCTGTTATAAAAAAACAGAAGCAAATGAAACTCCATCAATCAAAGGTTTCGATCCAAACATCAGACACCTAAAAATAGAATCTCTGTTTCCCAAAATAAACAAACCAAAGCAAAAAAGATGAGACAACTAAACAGCTTTCTCTCAAATGCCTTCCTGAAAGGTACATATCTACAACAAATAAAAACCACTTACGTTATAAGAAGGATTCAACATGACAGGAGAGTCTAATAGCTCAGCAGGGCTTAACCCAGGTGGGATAGCAAAGTAACTAGAAGGAGAAACAGCAGGAGGAGAGATGGGAAGAGAAGGTGGAGTAATAGACTTGAACTTGGGAACACCACTTCCACTTCTCTCTGCAATTCGTTCGGACAGTCCAAGTCTCTGGTTATTACCAGATACCAAGTTGTTTTTGAGTTCAACATCACCAAAGGCAAGGAGGTCGGAGAAAGAGGTCGTAGCTGAGGCCATGAAAGCAGGGTTTGTGGAAAAACTGAAACTTTGAGTTGGTGGGTGTGAGTTAGCAGAGGTATCTAAGCTCCCAGAAGGTGAAGCCATAGAGATAGAGAGAGAGAGAGAGAGAGAGGAAAGAAGAAAGTGTTAAGCTTTTGAACAGAAGATGAGGGTCTTGTTGTTGTTATTGCTGCTGTTGATAGCAGTGAGGGAAGTAGAGGGGAAGGTCACGTATTGGGCAAGGCTTTGATATTGCAGGGGACGTTCTAGGAAGGAGACATGGAGAAGTTTGACCGTTGAATTTGTAACAAGATATTTTCTATTTTCTATTTTATGTATAATATTATCATTATGTATTCAACAAAGTTTCCTGACATTTAAACTGTAGTTAAAGGTTTTTCTGTTTTTCGTTATTATTTAATGTAATACTAATTTCATAAATGTATGTTTTCTTTTATTAAATAGTTATTTTTAAATTTAAATAGTTATTTTTAAATTTATTTTAGTATGTAGTAATAAACAATATTTGTATTTGGTTTTATTTTTCATTTTAAGACCAGGTCAAAATCGTCGGATTTGACTGACCGGTGGCTGACAAGAAGATACTTACGTACATCGTACGTGTGTACATTTATCCAGCTCTTGCTCCTTTTGCTTCGTAACATTTGTCCATTTAGATACTTATAAAGGAATATCTAATGTACAAGTTCTACTCTATAAATAAATATTGCTTAAATTAAATTTAAAAATTACATTTCATTCTCAATTTGACAAGTAATTACTGGAAAACAATATATTAAAATTAAATGAAATTTGATTTTTAAAGAGGAATGAAAAAGAAAAATCAATTCAAATACTTTATTTCAAATAAACAAAGTTAAGTACATCTTTAATTTATTTAAATTTAAGTGTCATTAAATTTACATAATATAACAATTATTATCAAAATTATACCATATTTATTTGAAAATTTGATCAATTTATTAATTAATTGGTTAATTTTTATAAATTAATAAATTTTTATGAATTAAAATAAATAAATTAATTTTTATTTAATAATTTTTAATTAAATTTTAAAATCTTTAATAAATGTACATCTTTTTCAATCATATTTTAAAATTTTTAATCTTATTCAATCTTTAACTGATGTTATAATAGTCTAATACCGATTGAATTTTTTAAATCTTAATAATAAAGAGTTAACTAGAATCGAGATACGTACGTAGGAACGTAAATAATTGCATTCTTCGTGCCTATGCTCAAGTACTGCCGACTTTAAGCAACATATATGGGTATTTCTAATGAAGCCTGTATTTGGGGTAATGTTAACTTGGCTTACTTCCAAAGCAATCGGGTGTCAGGAATCTAAAGTCAAGATGATTTATTAAATATGATTCTAGAAGATGCCTCCGTTTTCCTAAACTTGCAAAATGGGGCAAATGGTCTGCTGTCCGTACGATTTCCACAACGATTTTCCAAAATTTCTTCCACGGCTGTAACCTTTCTTTAATCATTGACGAATGCATGCTTCCAGAGACACGGCCTCTGAGCTTCTTGGTAAGGAGGAAAATGAATTCTGAGCTAAAGAATGAAGCAATCTGATGTTTCAAACTGAGATTAGTTTAAGTTAAATACAGGACACATGCATTCTTACATAATTGATTAGCCTAGTTTTGAAAGGGTCGATCAAAGTAGTAAATATTGATGAAGAAAGTGCTCAGGATTCTTCACTATTCAGGAAAATAGCATGTCCAGTTTGATTTAAACATCAACACTGGTTTCTTAACGATACGACATGGATTTCCTTTCCCCTGCAAGCTATTCAATTCTTCTGGTGGGGCATTTCCTCATTTTTCAAGCACTTCTCCCACAACCAAAACATTTTGGCACTTTTTTCGTCCCCAAGGAAAAGAAAAGGGAGATCTTCTCATCATCCAAGGCTCATCTAAATGAATGGCAATGACACTCACTCTAGCAAGAAATTTAAAATAACATTCTAATAAAAATGGTGTTGAACGCAAAGTCTGAAGAGGCCAAAAATATACAAGGTCTAGCGAGATATCTACTGATACTCCGAAAATAAAAGGTCGTGGTTATTACATTTACATCCAGTATAACATCACTGGCAAATCCACTAATTTCTAAGCCTATTCGTTTACTGTTTCATAATAATTCAGAACTACTTAACACACCATCAATGACAATCGTTTCACCACCAAGTATTGTTAGTTTTATATTTTTGTCTGAAAAAGTTCAAATCTATCATTCAAGTTGAATTTGAACTCGGACATACAAGTCATTCACTCTTTCAGTAAGTATTTCTAGAGCTAGCTATTCTTCTCAAGTAGTCGTTTCTCCTCTTCATCAAGTCTTTCCAACCATTTAAATCCGAGATCGCACCCAGCTTTTGCTGCAACTTCGAACTGCTTTTTTGCCATCTCCACCGGATTCATCATCCTGCTTTCTAAACTCTTTGCCTTTTTAGAAGATGAACCCTTCTTCAAATTGTACCTTGTTATTTCCTCTGGAACTTGAGCACCTGAGACACATCATGCGGCAAACTGGAACATGAGCGTCACGCAGACACACATCATTCTAATTTTTGATTTGGTTACATGTTATGCAGACATAAGTCCGTAGCATGAATCAAAATTTGATGAGAAGAAAAACTTGAATTCCCCAAATTTCAATGTAACAGCAAAAAAAGAAAAGAAAAGGGTGGGGCGTTTAACCTCTAAGGAGGAGAGAGCCATATGCTACAGCTGCACCTGCATGTCCCTGCACTAATCCAAAGAGTAAGGACACAATTCATAAATAGCATCAAACTAACATTATGATATAAATGCCATAACTACATGGATTTTTCATTTATCAGAAAGTGAAAGGATCAATTTTCTGTCGTAGAGTTAGGTGTGATTTTCACACAGATCAGCCTATAATTTTAACCACACATTCTAGTTTGTTCTGTACAAAGTACTGAGTAACACTACAACAGCACTGAGATCGCATATTCCTAGACACCATTAAAGAAAAGCACCATGATTGTAGAATATATTACTATAACTTAGTCAGTTTACTGAACTTTGTTTTCACCGTAGGAAGATGAACTGGAAAGTAAGTCGTGTAAACTACCCTGGAAAGAGCAACCCTACAAGCTTCACTGAAACAGTCTGGTAGTAACACTAAATATCAAACATGAATCCAGCTTTTGACAAAAAGCCTATCTGCTTGTGCCTATTCTTTGAACCCATTGATTACATATCTACAATAAGTTTCTGCTAGTATCCCCTTACACTCTTTTCCAATGTAGACACAAGCGTGGTCATTAATTCCCATGCTCAACAGCACACTTGCTTTTAGCAAAGGGGAACTTTCAGATTTCAACTACCTTCTCCGATGCTCTGTGGAAACACCATAAAGCTGATGCAATATCCTTCTTCACGCAATCCCCAGTCAAATATACAGCCCCGAGAAGGTAAAGGGCACCTGCATGCAACTAAAATGTAGCATGTCCAGGTGAGAATGAAGGGCCATCCTTCCAAACCATCAGTATTACGCTTTTTATCTAGAGACACACACCTGATCGACAGCCTTCTCCAAATAATAAAAAGCTTGCTGATCTGACTGAACATAGTCATTCTATTCAAAGACAGGATAAACAAAATTAAACTGCAGTAGCATAAAATAATTGGAAATTTCAAGCTAATAATGTTGTTAGTGAAAATGTGGGAAAGCTAGGTTAAATGTAGTCTAGATCATTGCAGCTTCCAGATGCATATAACTTAAGTTGTTTAGATTGGCCCTGATATATAATGTCAAGCTCAGAGTTCACGGTAAATTTTCAAGCTTCATGACTTGTAAGCATCTCTTTTGATGCAAGCTTCATGACTTGCAAATAAGAAGATGAAGAACGGGGTATGTTAAGAGTAGTTCCATGCAAAAGCAGCTCAACAACTTGCAGAGGTCAAAGTGTTAGCAATTCTCACATCAACTCTCAGTCGACAACCTAATTCATACTGTGCATCAGGGTCACCCATATCTGCAGCTTCCACCAATAACGCAGCTCCTCTGTCCAATGAAAAGAGGAAATGAAAACAGCATAAATGCTAGCTGTATCCAGTATTATCGATAGCAGAAAATTAGTTACGCATGTTGTGACTGCAAGATAAAACAAAGAAAATTAAACAGAATCCATGAAAACAAGTATACAATCTATATATTGCCTCTGTGCCATTTCAAAAGGTACAGAAGATAATCCAGCATCCGAAATTCACAATTGCTCTCTGGATCTAAGAGCTGTAAATATCAGTTGATAGAACTCATAACCTAAAAATGCCTCTATAGAACCAAACTGATCTATATCTAAATGTATGAGAGTACTTCAATGAGAATACAGAGAAGAAAATATCTCATTGATCAACCAGGGTTGAGATCCACCTAGTAAGATTCAGAAGTATGCATAACCCACAACACATATATAATGTTAAAATGGAACAAGAAAATCAAAAAGAAAAAAAAGGATCAGCTCCAGGTTAACTCACACAGCTTTGCAAGCTCCAGGAACATGGTATTTCAAATGTAATCTGGACAACCAATATCTGGCATGGGTATTTGAATTGTCAGCCTCCAAGGCCAACTCAAAGTTCTCCTTTGCTGTCTGATGTGAAGCCCATAAACAAAAAGGAAAAATAAGAATGGATTCAACGCCCAATTTCAAAAAGCAATAAACAAGTGTTTGCTAACGGAGGACGTCCAGCCCATGGATTTTGTTTATTTTTCAATTTCAAGCATAATACCAACTAAGAGCAATACTTTAAATTCTTCCTTCTGTCAACCAACAAGCACCAAACGCACAGACACATGTATATAAGATGTAGAGGACGAGAAACAAACTCTAAGAAGAGGAATAAGGCGCTTGTCGTTGCGTTCACAGTAATCAATGACCCTGTCCACTTCCGTCAAAGCATTCCACCCTTTGGCTATGTACTCCATTGCCTTCCTGTTTCTACTATGCATTTCTCTCTGCAAAAGTCAAAAATTAAAACGAACTATTAAACACTCAAAACAAGAATCCACGTGAACATTTAATGGGTCATGAACTGAAACTGAAATACTTATGTGGGCTATTGTTACAATGGAATAGTACTTAAGGTACCTGTGGATTATGGAAAGGGGGACGAGAAAGAAGGCGAAAAACCCCAAAATTTGGATTCTTTAACGACTGCTTCAGCATCAGTTTTGATAGTGACCAACGGTTGAAGAAACTGAAGAAGCAGCAAAAGACTCTGGCCAAGGCACAGGCGACGATTGTTCGGAGAAGGCAGACAAACGGCAGAGAAGAAGGGTGACAAAGTAGGGAGTTTTCTGGACAACAAACGACTCGTAGTGTCTAAAACGGCACAGCTTAAAGCAGATGTTGAAATGTGGTTCTTTTGTAATTTTGAAGGAATGGAGGGGCGTAATAACGAAGGCCGTAATAACAAAGGCAGGAAGAACTTGCGTTTTTGCTCACAACAGAACAGAAGTACAGAACCCACATCCTCAAACACCACAGAGAAACCTTAAAATACAGAACCCAAAACGTCAACACTACGCACAGAGATGTTAAAGTTCTTTTTCAGAGGGGCAATGCAGAGAACCCATCAAACAAATCCTCAATGGATCCTCAGAACTAACCCTTTAAGCTCTTTCTCGTTATTTGAACGGCATCATCAGCTGTTCTGCTATTCTACAAAGTCTGCCAAATCAGCCGACCTCAAAGCAAAGAAGAAGCCTGACAAGAAATCCAACAACGGTGCCGCTTCCGCAAGTGAACTTTCCGCCCTAACGACGGCCGATGAACTCGATAACCCACTGTTCTTCGATGATAGAGTTTCGCGGCGGCGCCACCTTGTCGAAGACGAGAAACGGCCTTCTCTTGATGTGGGGCCTAATGGACTTCCTCTGTTCACTTCTACTCCTTCGCTGTCACTGCTTACTAAAAAGGACACTTGTTCTTACTTCAAATTCAGGTATAAGGCTTGATCTTTTTAAGTTAGAATGAATATTTTTCCTAATTGTATCCATGTGCTGATTGCTGATTCGCACTTTCACCTTTTTTTCATTAAAATTTTGATTTTGGGTTGAAGTGAAAAAGATTTGAAAGCTGTATTGCCTGAGGGTCTGCCCAAGGGAATGGTGGTGGAGTTTGGGGAATCAATGCGGAGTGCTCTGCTTGTTAGAAAGAGTTTCTTGGATCTTCGTGACAATTTCAAGCGCATAGTTGATCCTTCTCCATTGTCCTCTGACAGTAAAGGTCTGGTTTCTCGACTTTAATTTCTAAATTTTCCTTTCTTTAATTTTGTTTTTATGATTCTAATGTTCCTGTGGGTAGATAAGATTCTATGTATTATTCTCATTATGCACATAAAGAGGAGGAGCCATATGAGATTTCTTTATAACTTCTAGTGATAATAGTGATAGCTGATGGAATGTGAATGCTCAAAACTGAATCATGAAAATGCTGATATGAAGCTGAATGTTATAGGTTGCCTCTTCTTTTGGTCTTATCGTTATTATGCCTGTTCTCTTTTAGGAGTGGGTATCGGGCATTGGATGGGGATATTGGATTAACGTTTGGAGGGTAAAATGGATAGAAACTACTGTTGGATAGGATAATATCATTACGGGGGTTATTTCACATATTTATTCAACTTCTTGGATTGATGATGGTTGTTACTGCTCCCTATACTTTTATCCTACATTTTAGTGTAGTTAGGCATTTGCATTGTTTACTTTATCATTAATAACATGACATCTTGTTTGGATCATTATTGTTGTCATTGCAAGTGGTGCTTAGTGATTGTCTGGTTTTTTAATGTTTCCAGGTGTAAAAGTTAGAAAACAAATTGTGTTGGATGGTCCTGTCGGCTGTGGAAAGAGTATTACACTTGCCATGTTTGTTCATTGGGCTCGTGACGAAGGTTGGTTAGTTTTATATGTGCCCCAAGGATGAGAATGAACACATGGAGAATATTTCTATAGGAATCCACAAACAGGTCTATGGGATACACCAGATCAGGCTTTTAACGTTCTTAAGGCAAGAATATTGAGCTCTTTCTATTAGGTCTAAGCTATTTGAGAATTGTATGATTAAATGGGTTATTGTTTCTCTCAAGATTTTATCCAATCTTTATATCCTCTTTCATTTTGGCATTTAGATTATGCTGTTCATTTACAAAATAGTAATTGATATTAAGTGATTATACTCTATCAGGGTGGAACCTTTTACTTATATGTGTCTGGAAGTTGTAATCCTAATTCTGGTTCACAGATGAATTGGTTCCATTTCAATCAACCAAATGGAGAAATAAATATAAGCACAAAAGAAAAAAAAATCCTGATTTGCTTGGTTTCCTAGTTCATTATACTATGTAGGAGTATCTTACACTAGTCCTTTTACCGAGATATGTGCAATGATATTAAGAATATTCACACATGGGATTGTGTTTATTTTTTATGTATATTTCAACCCAGGACTTCTTGAAATACAACGAATCCCGCTTGATGCAATTACAATGCCATATAGCTGATCCTGTTCCACTGGGAGAAGGTGCTGGTGTTGGATTGATGAAAGGAGTGAAATCCATGCCAGTGCCTCAAGGTTCAACTTTATATGACCTCATTCAAATAGGAATCAAGTACACACAAGCAGCTGTTGGAGTCCTTGTTCGCTTGAGGAAGGAGTTGTGTTGTGATCACGCAGCATCCAACTCAGCAGCCACTTCACAATTTGGAGGACCAGGTGGCAATGGAGGAAGCAGCAGCATCACGACAACGACGTAGGAGCGAAAGGATCAGAAGGCACCCACACAAATGGAATGATTTCATTGTTACAGATTTGGCAGGACGTGCGCAGGGGTAGGACGTACAGACTAGTATATACTGGCGGAAATAAGGAATGTTTTCTTAGGATTTGTGTTGTCTGCTCTTTTCTCATCTGAATATTCCTCTCTTTTCTCATCCCTTTCTTGGACGTTTTCTTGTAAGAGGCTTTCCTGACTTTCCCCGAAAGTCAGAGTGAAATTCCATACCTGTTCTTCATTACTCCATTCGCATTAAGTTTACACCATTTGGTGCCTTCATTGAGATCTGCTCAGATGGCAGAATACCAGATCCGTTTCCGCACCCTTGACGCCGATGTCACAGCAATCAAAGAAGCTCACTCAAAAATGGAGACTGATATCGCTACTTTAACCTCAACGTTAGCTGACCAGTCCAAGCTATTTACAGAACAGCAGAAGTTACTTCAGCAACTGCTTAGTCGATCATAGATCGGATCTCAAGTTTCCGGTCCTGGCGAGAGTTCATCAGTCCGTATGGGATCAGTCCAGCATAATAGCAACAACAGCTATTATTATTTTGAGAGTGCTTCTTTTGGTGTGGTTCCCTTTTCTTCTCAAAGCATCAGGACTTCAAATTCCTGCCTCTTCTGTTGCTACTCACTCATATCAGACCGTTGATGGAGCTTTAACTTGTTTTCGTTTTTGTACCATTAGTCTGATTCATCATTAATTTATTAAAAATCAGATTTAATAATTTCTCTTAGCGAAAGTTTTGATCGGAATTCAGAACACAGAAATAATATAACTCACCTCTTAATTTTATTCAACTTTTTCTATCTTCAATCTCTTTCTGGGCATATTATGAAATGACTTACTTGTGGCTGATCTTTTCAACTCAGATACTTTTAAAGTTGGAAAGCCAAATGTTTCACAGAATTCATCCTCATATTTTTGGGCATATATCCATTCTCAACTGCGCTGCTGAACTTAAAAATGGTTACATCCTTTTCAATGTTACCATGTATGCATACCCATTCACAAAATATTCTACTAATCCACATTATCATATGCTCTTTAGCTTTCTTCCGGACAAACAATGGTTCAAAATCGATAGAGAAGTAGTGGTAATTGTTTCCAAATAGCAACCATATCTAAGATTGAACTTTAGTCCATCACAATAATTCATATAGAAATCCAATCCCAAAAAACGATGATTAAACCAATGACAAGGAAGGGATATTTGAATGGAACCACCCATGCCTTTTACTTGACCCACTATGTGTTCGTTAACCGCAAGTGCACGGTTGTCGAAGTAAGTAATAAATCGATAAGAACCGAGTCGTGTTCACAGGGATTATGAGAAAATTTAAATCTATGCTAGCTAACGATATTTGAAATCTGGTTGAGTGAAATTTTGAGGAAATTAAAATTAATTTAAAGAAATAAAAAAACTTATATAAATTTTTAAACAACTACCAATTTAATGTGACCAAAATAACTAGGAATATGAAAAATTTGTGCAGTAACTAATTAAGAAAAGATTGCAACAATTGACTTAATTAAAAGTATTAAATTTAAT
>JAOTAY010000003.1:3975542-4010720 GCA_025629805.1 Erythroxylum baracoense | reverse complement strand
TATCATCCATTAGTTCTAATGTCTCTAAAAATGTGTAAAGACATTGTAATTTGAATATTTTAGTTAACTTCATTTATAAATGTGTTTTGTGAAATTATTTTTTGAATTAATTTTAAATTTGTCAGAAATCTTCGCTGTCAGTCTATTGCTGTCTAATCAGCCCCAACTTTAAGATATTACTGACTTCGCCACTGCTTCCGAACCAAGCGTGGAACGGCAACGTAGCAGCAGTAATTGAGTGTGATTCCCTAGCATTAACTGATCGGCAAACAATAATTGCAGAAAGATATGAAGAGATGCTTCTCCGTCATGAGTGACATTTTTTATAATATAATACACAGAAGTGACAGGTTGTCGTTACTTTTGAGATTTTTATTATTAAATTTATTACCAAGTCTAATAAAAAAAAAGTGTTATTTACAAAGATTAGGTTAGTTGTTAATCATCAAGTGGGTAAAAAGTTGAGCATTTTTAATTAACTCAATAATTTAGGAAGAACAACGCGTGGGAATTTAATAATTAAAATGCGTTGATCCTGCGATAACTTTTTGAGCTAGTTTAATTTTAAATTTTAAATCATACTTGATTTGGTTAAAAAAGATCATACCATTTTATTAATTTAATAAATAATATTATTTTGTTGAATGTAAAAAACAAGATAAAAATTTTAAAATTTAGATATAATATTATTCTCTTAAATAAATAAGAGATAATCCCACCCCAAATTATGAAGGAATTGAATTAAAAAATAAATTAAGAATTAAAAGTAGAATAAGAATAAAAATAAAATTATAATAATATCACACTTCATCTATCTCTTAATCTTACTATTTAATTCTGGCTTATACATACATCTCCTTTAAGAATAAATTTAAAAATGTTTAAAATTCATTCTATTTTTATTATTCCCTATTTTATTCACTCTTAAAAATTAATTATATCATTTAAATGAGTTTGTGGTTATCATATTATCTTTGATAATATTAGAACTAATCCAAATTTCATATAATTAAATTCAGGTAATTTAAATTTTAGTTATCAATATTTTAGTTAATTTTTTAATCATTGTGCAAATAATATTATTTTAATAAATATATTAAATTATAATTTATAATTCATATTAATAATTCTGGATTACAATGGACGATGTATTCTATGTGCATTAAATTTAAATGACTTATAAAAATGGCAATGTTATATGAGTAAGTAGGATAATGTTAGATTATTAATGTCTTGTGTAACAAATGTTTATAAAGTTTAATATTGACATGATGAGTGTAGTAGTTAAAAGTTGATTTCCTCGTGAATCACTTATAATGATGTCTCTTTTGATCATACTCTTGCCTATTAAATTACTTATGTCAATAACCATCATATAAGAGATATAAGTGAAAAAGTAAGAAAAAAGAATAGAAATTCTGAAGAGTCTGATTTTCGTACTATTTTTATTATTCCCTATTTTGTCTACTCTTAAAAAACTAATTATTTGACTTAAAATGAGTTTGAGGTATATCATGTTCTCTTTTGATAACATTAGAACTACTCCAAATTTTCATATAATTAAATTAAGATAATTTAAAATTTAATTATTGTGCAAATAATATTATTTTAATAAAAATATATTAAAATATAGTTTATAATATATATTGGTAATTTTTGATTATGATGAATGATGTATACAATGCAGATTAAATTAAAATGACTTATAGAGATGACAATGTTATATGAGCCAAGTGGGAGATTATTAGATTATTAATGTCTCGTGTAATAAATTCAAATAATTGAAAATTTAATTATCAATATTTTAGTTGATAAAATTTTTTAATCATTATACAAATAATATTATTTTAATAAAATATATTAAAATATTATTACATTTCATTCTATTATTAATTCCAATCAAACATACCACATCGAAACAGAAATAAATTGGGGAGTATTACAAAATTGAAGGCATATCACATCTCATAATAATAAATAATATAAAGGTTGAAATAATAAGATGAAATTCAAACCTATAATAAGGGATGCAACCAACAGAAGCTGTGATGTTGCAGCAAACACAAAACTCCTTGTAGCCATTTCCATTTTTCATCTTCAATTTAATACATGCCTCATCTTCAATTTTCAATTTTCAATTTACTTATAGCCATTTCCAATTTTCATAAGTGCGTAATATACTTTGAAGGTAAATTACAAATTTAGAAATTCCCTTAATGCTAATGAAAAGGCCAAAAAGGAATAAGTGGGCGGCCTGCTCTGTCGGTCAGCGTCTTCAAATCTTGGCCACCATTAAACCTTTGTTTTTATTTTATTTTAGGAGGATTCTAATTATAAAAAAGTATCTTTAAATTATTTAAATTTAAACTAATTTTTGTTCGAATCAAATAAATCTTTTGTAGAAGGTAAAATTCTAATTCCAAATTTTAAACAATTGTATATATAAGAACAGATTTAAATCCACGACTTCACCTAAGTTAAAAGAGTTCCTTATCAACTTACCTGCGCCCAAAGTTTGTCACGATTTAACACTACGATGATGATGAGCTCAGACAACTCCAGACGTGATAAGAAATTACTATTATTATAGTTTGAGGTGGGGTCCTTAACGCGTTCATTTTGGTCTTGATGTCCTAACAAGGCTATTGATTTCTTGATCGACCGACACAGTCGCTGTAGAATCATTTATTTACAATGATAATAACCCAAGCAGACAAAACATAAAACATTATGGAAAAGTGATGCATTTAAAAAAAAAAGGCAACTTGTCAAACACACATAAATTTGTTTTTTTATTAGATTAGATATTTTAGCTTAATCGAACTAATCCTAAACTTTTAAGATTTCACTTTAAGAATTTTAGAGGAGATAAATCTGGAACCCTAAGATCTCTCAAATTTTTACATAGCTTGTACCCTTCTGCGCACAAAGAGTCGTCACATACTTAATTGGTCAACTGTTAATTGATGACTGACCTTGCTCAGCATCAAGTTCTTAGCAACTCTCGAGTTTCCTTGTAACTTTAACTCTCAAATTATTTTTGAAAGTGAGGCATCCGTAATTAATCTGATCAAGGAGTTTTATCCAAAGATTAGAGAATCATCAACTAGAAAAATTTTCCATTTCTTTTTCTTTTGCGTGACTTACATTTAAGACCTTCTTGTAAGGGCGAGCCTTAAATGAAGAGTTTATACTGTTTACTTTTAAAGAGTGACGAGCATACATATCTCCTTTAGATATGTTTGGTTTCTGAAATGGCAAAAAGGATAGGAGAGAAAGTAGCCTTTAAGTGTAAATGGTAAGAAACCTTGTGATCTTACAATGTTTTTAACCTTCAATTTGAAGTTCAACTTACAAACAGGTGCCCTATTCTTCCAAAGGACAAGTGGCTGTAATAGGAGGTGGTGGCTGTTGTCTTGTGAAGATTGGCAAGCAATAATTTTAGAGGGACGTGAAGTGTGAGGAATCCACATTATTGAGCAATTTTAAAATAATTTATAAATATATGGTAATTTTTCTTTACAAAATATCTTTTAAGATGGAGATAAATACAGGCTCAAATTTATAATGATATTAAATTTTCTTTACAAAATATCTTTTAAGATGGAGATAAATACAGGCTCAAATTTATAATGATATTAAATTTATATGGGACTTTTTGTTCATCATGTATTCTTACCAATTTGTAATAGCTATCTATTATGCTAAACTAAATATCAGATTACCATTCCTTCCATTTTCAAATTTAGTAACTAAACAAAAGTTCCAACCTTTTACTAACATGACCATTATCTAAAATTAGAACTGTAAGTTGCTGGTAATGCTGTAAATTACATTAATAAGACTTTTAGCAACACATAGGGATTGAAAATGCATATTTAAGCCATTATCTTAAAATCTTGGCTCAATTTTTCTTACATTGGTAACAAAGAGGTTTTCGCGGAGAAAATTTCCATTTTCATTGATTGATTAGTTTCTGTGTATAGGAGTCTATCTATAGTCTTACAATCTCCTAGTTATGGTAAATATTTTACATTGAATACAAGGAATATTTTCCTCCTAATTATATTCCTGATTTGTAGCTTGATTGACTGGGGAATCTTCTAACAATTTTAACATCTTATCGTTATATTAAGATCTTGCTTCCATTCCAATTAACTGGGTTCAGGCAAAGGAATAAAAGGGAACAGAGTACATTAAGAGCTTACCACCAGTCAGTCAGATCTCTAATTTAAGTTGCAATTCTACAATGAAGGATTACCAAATTCATTGATAACACAGATACCTTAAATATGATCGGTCGACTGCATATTTCACGAAGTATTGGAATATTAAGAGTGAAAAAACTGCCACGTTAACCTAATTAAGTTGGACATAAGAAAAGCTACTCCGTATGAGATTGTTGTATATATCTAAATACCTTTACAATGCTAGGTGAATCAATCAGAAAAGACTACTCCAGTTCATATAAAACCATCAATTTGAACAAAGGAAATCTTGCAGTGCCGACCAAACAGCCTTTGACCAGATTGTTTGCAAGGTAAATTAGATTGCAACAACAGAAATCAATGTTTGTAAGGTAAATATACAGATATAGAGCTGCTCTTATATATAACATCGTTCTTCTTTCAAGATCAAAGGTGTGAAAATTTTAATTTAGCATCAGAGTCTCTTTAGTTCAATGTTAGACTTGCTCACAAATGTTAATAACATTTGTATAAACATCCCCGAGTGTTCATTTCCGGTAAATTTCTAGCCCACATATTCATTGATGGACGTGAGGAGTATGTGTTAAGAGTTATACCATTCCTACATCCACCATTCATATCCTTTTTGCTGACAAAGGATTGTTTTACTGGAGTCATCCATTTGCTCTCCACCAAACTTATTTTTACTTCCACACTCCTCTGGGTCCAAACTCTTTTAATAAAACATAACGATTGCAACACTAAGTCTATTTATGAAACACTTACAGTTCTGTAGTTTGCGGCTTCAACAACAGCAAACTCAACGTTTCTGTAGGCTACCTCCCTACTTGGAGAGAATCTTGACTTTTTCAAACTTTAAATCTACTGCAGATATATTGTAGCAAATATAGCATTATCCAACAGTTAGATATCTGGTTACTAGATGAGAATGTTCAGAATCTGTGCTTGTGTTTCTTGCCTTCACCTGTGTCTCAACTATTTGAAATTTGCAATAAGTATAGGAAAAGGTATCCTTAAAGTACAAAGAAACTAAGGAACTTCATGTATGAAAGAAAATGAGAGATAATGTATTTGAAACTTGACATATCAAAATTTGCTAGGCCATCCTCAGTTCCTCTAGGAACTATGCGGAGCAATAGAAAGACTAACTAATTAGGTAAATTGACAGTACACATATGACATTATAAAGGAGAGGAAATCTTCAACCATATCTGAACGATTTTTCTAATCAGAATTTGTACGCAAAATCTACCGAGGAAATTGTAATCACAATTCAAAAATTAAGTTGATACAGTTCTTTAACGGTTAAAAATGGCAGAATTTTAGTATAAAAATGTAAATACAATCACTGGAACATTGCAGCAAGGAACGCCCACACCAGACCATCGACTACTTGACCAAACTTCTTAATCATACTAAAAGCTCTAGCAGTGTTTACCAGGGACTCCATGACTGCAAACTCCATTATCAGAAGGCTGTCAAGTTTGTTGACGAGGCTTATGGCGATATACTCACTGAAAACTACGAGGACTTGACTGAAATTGCAGGTGACGCTTCTGATGCTATTGGCAAGTGCAAGGCTGCGTTGAGAGTAATCCAGATGCCGGAGGTAACGGAGAAG
Source organism: Erythroxylum baracoense (assembly GCA_025629805.1). NCBI lineage: Eukaryota > Viridiplantae > Streptophyta > Magnoliopsida > Malpighiales > Erythroxylaceae > Erythroxylum > Erythroxylum baracoense. The sequence continues at coordinate 4,004,891 of JAOTAY010000003.1, read as the reverse complement.
AACAAATATTTTAAGTGTCTCTATGAGGTTCGGGCGAATGTTGGCAAAGAGTTTCTTGGACAGGATGACTAGTGATGGTGGATGTGGTAAACCGGTATCTCAAGTTCTTGTTGCTTTGTATTGGGGTTGAGGTATTAATGATAAACAAAGCGAAGTTAGATTCGCTGGTCTTAATCGCCTTCTCCTACCAAGAGTTACACCTTAAAGAGTCTTATGAATGAGTCTAATAAAGAAAGCACCTAAACTCTTATGTTGATATATTTTTTTTTTTAAATTGTGTTACCAAATTAAGTTTGATTTGTCTCAAATTAAAATTAAAGTAGACTTTGGTCAGTAAAATAACTAATTAAGTCAAACTATATACGATGTGATTCCATTATAATAATAAATTTAATATTTAAAAATCGAACTGAAAATTAAACTAATAAGAGAAGAGATTTAAGATTTAAAAGTTTAATTGGTATTAGACCGTCATAAAATAGGCTAAAAATTGAATAAAATTAAACAAAATTGTCTTTAATTTAAAGTTTAATTGAAAATGAGACGGTTAAATAAAAATTAATTAGTTTATTTTAGTTTATAAAATTAATTAGTTTACAAAAATCGATCAACTAATTAATAAATTGATTTATTTTTAACAACAAGAGTTATAAAAGTAAATCAAATTATAGAGTTTAAAACCGAATCAAAAAATTGGTTAATTTAAAATTTTTACAGTTGACGGTCCAAATCTATTCGGTTTTTAATCATATAATAAAATAATGAATTTGAAGACTTTATGATTATTATAAACTATAAAAAGTGATTTGTTAACTTTAAAAGGATAATTTAGTTTATATTAATCATAGTTATCCTAACAGTCATCATATTAGTTAACAATTTTATTAGCTAATCAATAATAACATTGATGAGTACTACTCGCGTCTCCTGACATGCAGCAACGACTACAGCATGGCTGTTTGGCAATTGAAACGGCATACAGTTATCTGAATTCCGAGAGCTTCTATGACTTTCCTTATTTGGCAGGTAAGGCTTCTGCTGCTGCCGGAGACTGCGAAGCTGGTTTTGACGGGATCTTGTCGCCTCCATTGGGAGACAGAAACAATGATTTGAAGGTTCTGTGTGAGATTTTTTCCGTCGTTGGTAAATTGCTTACTGGGGAGTCCTTATGGATGGTGTAGTGTTCACGATGCACAGGTTTCTCTACTTGCATGATCCCTAAACACAATGAAATTATTAGTAGCAATGTTTTAAAATTTAGGCCGAATTTAAAAGGTTTAATTTTGGTTAAATATTGAAAAGAATTAATAAATTTAAAAACGGAACGAAAAAGATTACTCTTATTTATTAAAAATTTAAATTTAAATTAAAAATAAAAAATTTTTAAATAAAAATTAATTTATTTATTTTAATATTTACAGACTAATTAATTTATAAAAATTGTCGATTAATTATTAAAATAATTTATTTTTAACAACTGATATTATTGAGGTATAATATGTGGTAGCATTCGTTTGTAACAAAAACCACGAGATACCCGTGAAATAGACAAGCGCGCTCTCTTCTTTGATTCCTGAAAATTTTACACTTAGAAACCTTGTTGCACATACTGTCATGCCAAAACAGAAATGACCATCTTTCAACCTTTCTCCCATATTCCTCCACTTCTGATCTTGTTCCCTCTCTTCACGATCCTCTATGCCTATGATGTTGCCTCTAACAAGCTCGTGAACAAGGTCTGCGACCAAACTTCAAACCGCTCCTTCTGTATCAACTCTCTTTACTCCGACTCCCGAACCCCAGGAGCCGATGACTACACACTAGCCTTCGTTTCAGTGGGATTAGCCTACGCTAACGCCACCGCCACCAAAGACTACCTAAACTCGCTGCCTAGCAAGCCTTCCTTTAGCTACGGCGGCGATGACGGTCACCAGGGTCTCATCAGATGTAGCCGAGACTATAGCAAGGCAGTTTCGGCTCTGTTAACAGCTTACAATGACTTGAACTCCGAGAGCTTCTTCGAGTTGGCTAATTTGGCTGCCGATTGCGCGAACGCTGTCAATGACTGTGAAGCTGCCATTCAGGGAATTACGCCATCGCCGATGGGCAAGAGGAACGGAGATTTGAAGGGTCTGTGTGATGTTTTTGCGGTCGTTGTTAAATCATTCACCGTGTCGTCTGGATGATTGATGTGCATGTATATCCACTTTTAGTTAATTAGTGAAGCTTATTACATGCTATACGTTTGGTGTTGTGTTGTGTTTTGTACGATGTTGACGAGATAAGCGATGAAAAGGAGTAGAAAATTAAGATTAGGATCAGATTAAGCTTGCTGTTTCATCACAGGTTACACAGTAGCATGAAAGAGACTGAAAGAGGTGAAGTGCACGTTCTTATCCCCTAGCTGGAGCTTCTTGGATTCATCCTTGAGGCCAAAGTTATGTGGACCTGTACTTTATGTGATTCACTAGTTATTGATAGTTATTGACTAGTTAATGTGTTAAAGCTCATTTTTGAATGGTTTCATAATCAGGTATTTAGGTTGATTAGATTTAATCTCAATTTTAAATTTAATTTTTGACAAAAATTTAAAGTCCAAATTATAGTAATTCCAAGTGTTAAATTGGATTTGACTAAATTCAAAGTCCAATATTCATTTTCCATAAAATTTTAGTTGAAAAAATTATTGTTATTTTATATTTTATAAAAATATTTTTCTTAAATTTTAGTTGAAAATTATAACTAAAAATACACAATAATATCATATATGGATTAATTAAATGTCAGGGATTTGATAACTCAATACAACTCCTAAACTCAACTTAAAAAATAAAATCAAAATAAAATTAATAATTTAACATAATTATAATAAATTATAAATTTTTATCAATTCTAGTTAATTCAGTTCATGATTAAGAATTAGATTGAATTATTATATAATCAGTATTTAATTTTTTCCATATATGATATTTATATCTGTGTATTTGATTATTATTTTTAATTATAATTTAATAAAATGATTTTCTAAAAATTAAAAATATAAAGAATTTTTTGAAAATTTTAAATTTCAATTTTGTTTTGTAAAATTTCTATTTTATTCAACCAAAACACAAATGGGCTGAGCTTGAGCCAATTGGGTCTGGCCTTGATCAATAGATACTTCATACTTCCCTTCCGTTTTATCGGTTGAGGTCAGTGTCTGAGGCTAATCAACGTCTCACCGTCTCTTTACCTCTAAGCTCTGTTTTCAGCTTCAGTTTGACGAGACAGAGCAGAATCTACAAGTTGGTTTCTGGCTTTGTTGTGCAGCTCTTTAACGTATTGCCCTCTTGCCCTCTCTTTGTAAAGTAATCATCTTTAGAGACAGTAACGATTCTTTACTTTTTTTCTGTACGAAAATTACGGGCTCTGTTTCGTATATTTGATTGCCCATGTTTGATTTTTTATACTGCTAGTCGATAAGTAGTAATATTTTCGTTGAGGGCGCGTTACTTCATAATGGAAGATGGCTTTAGGAGTGTTTTGATGCATGTATGTAGGAATTTCGGTGTTTTATGGATAAGCTGCTCGAAGAAATGTCTCTTTGCGGAATTTCTTACTATTTATAATTTGGGACGTGGGTATGATTCCTGACTCCGTATAACTGAGGCATTTTCCTACTTGATTCAATTATCAACCATAGTTCAGAACCCTGCTGGATTGAGGATGAATGTGATCTAGTTTATTTTTGTTTCTAGTTCATTACGGTCTGAAAAGCAAACCAGCATTCAGGGTTCCTAGGATTTGAAATGACAGGTACATGTAGAATAGATAATGAAGATTTTGACCTCTTGACAATTTACCAGTAAGAGGATCGAAATACAGCATAAACCCATTATTTGTTCCTCTGCCTGGGAGCAACAAAATAGGGGATAAACTCTCATAAAAATGCTCCAGCAGCTGCCATCAGTGTCAACAAATACATGGCAATCATGTCAAAAAGGTGAAAATTTCTCCTTTCTTGTGATGAGGATTCCGATAAAATGAGCTGTCTGATAATCATACCCATGTTTCTCAAGTGCTACAATCTTGGCATGATCACCAGGGAAAAAGAAAAGCAAGAAGATGTGTTATAACTTTTTTTGTACTAACATCCATTGGTTTGTTCACACTTGGAAAATGAGCTGTCTGGTAATCATATCCATGTTTTTCAAGTCTACAATCTTGGCATGACCACTACGGTGGAAGAAAAGCAAGAAGATGTGTTGTAACTTCTTTTGTAGTAACATACACTGGTTTCTTCAAACTTGGAAAATGAGCTTTTTGATAATCATGTCCATGTTTTTCAAATGCTACACTCTTGGCATGACCCCCATGACAGAAGGAAAGCAAGAAGATATGTTGTAACTTCTTTTGTACATACATATATTGATTTGTTCACATTTCATAGGTGTTTGCATGGGAATCATGGAGTTTAGGAGGCATCAAATCTCATCGTGGAGTTCAGATGACATCAAGTTGAATGTAATTTTCATTTTTTTTCTTAATATAAATTTGCAAGTCTCTGCCAAATGTGGTGTTCAAGACGTTGGCATCAGTGTAGCATCTTATGAACTGTTCTACTTCAGTTATTCTTTCCCATCTACCATTATTCTCGGTGGTTATTTGTTGTTTTTAACTCTTTATTTTTATTCTACTTGCAGTTTGGGCTCCAAAAGCTTCAAAGAGTTGGTCCTTTAATCTCTGGAGCAAACTTATGTGTCAGTCAGATGTCCAGACGTGATAACACTAACAAACAAAAAGAATTTCCCCAGAATGCGAATCTCCCACCCATACTACCTAAGAGACGAAAGAAACCCTATCCTATTCCTTTTAAGAAGATCAAGCAGGTTGCAAAGGAAAACAAAAGACTTGCCCAAATGGGTATTGAGACGCCCCTTGATCCTCCCAAGAATGGACTACTGGCAACTGATCTGATTCCTGTTGCATATGAGGTATTGGAAGCCTGGAAAGTTTTGATTAAAGGTGTCGCACAGCTCTTGCACGTAATTCCTGTACATGGTTGCAGGTAGACTTTATTTCATTCTGATGAATCAATTTGAGTGAATTGCATTTTGTGTTTGTTTTATATCTTGGTCATTAAAGATTAAAGTTATTGTACAGTGAGTGCTCAGAAGTACATATTGCTGAGATAGGACATGAGATTCAGAACTGTCTTGGTCGAACAAGTAGCACACGTCATAGCTTCCATTCATGGGTTAGGGGATCCATCAATGATATACTTATCCCCATTGAGTCATATCACCTCTATGACCCTTTTGGTCGGCGAATCATGCATGAAACTCGGTTTGACTATGACAGGATTCCGGCAGTTGTGGAACTCTGCATCCAAGCTGGTGTAGACATACCAGAATACCCTTCACGCCGAAGAACAAAGCCGATAAGAATGATAGGAAAGAAAGTTATTGACAGAGGTGGACTTGTTGAGGAGCCTAAACCCTGGCGTTTTGGAAATTCAACAACTTTAATTGATTTTGATACATATAGAGCTTATGGACGATACCCACCTCCGCCATTGGAAGATGTTCCAAACATTGCACGACAGACTATTGCTGCATATGAGACCGTCAGATCTGGTGTGAGGAGATTAATGAAGAAGTACACTGTTAAGGCATGTGGATATTGCCCAGAGGTTCATGTAGGGCCTTGGGGTCACAATGTTAAACTTTGTGGGGAGTACAAACATCAATGGAGGGATGGAAAGCACGGTTGGCAGGATGCTACCTTAGATGAAGTTTTCCCACCTAATTATGTTTGGCATGTTAGAGATCCAAAAGGGCCTCCCTTAAAAGGTGCACTCAAGAGATTTTATGGCAAAGCTCCAGCTGTGGTTGAAATGTGCATGCGTGCTGGTGCAGAAGTCCCAGAGAAATATAAACCTATGATGAGGCTTGATATTATACTACCGGAAATTGACGAAGCAGGATTAGTTGCATGATGGGATTTGTGAAGATGACAAAATTCTTCAATGTTCAGCAGAAAATCTAGGAAACCTGTATCGTTTCCAGGCCATGTATATGTATGATGTGGGATTTCCACTGTTAAAAGAAGAAAAGGAATGAATCAGAAATCAAAGGAACTGTTCTCGTTGTGTTGGAATCTTCTGTTTCCTAGTCCTTCGGTGAACCAGTTTGAACCTGATTGGATTAACCTAGCGGAGGAAAGTTTTCAGGAGATGTAATTTCTCTATGTCAATGTAAAATCACCGGAAATCAGCCATTCTGATTGGGCGTAACTATCTGAATAGGTATCTTGCAAGGACATTTTTCCCTTTTCAGGTACACAGATGTTTTCCATCCATCTGAACAACAATTATCTTTTCCAAAGTTGACAAGAAGTATTAACTTTTTGAATAATGACTAGGAGCAGTACGCATGTCAAGGCTGGTCTCATCAATAGGACTTCCTAAGTTAAGTCATTGATGGTGTTTTCTTGAAACCTGTTGGTTAGTTTCTAGGAAATTTAGGATAGTAAGCCTCAAATTAGGCTGCTTGATCTTTTGATAAAGTCCTGAGAAAAGTGTGGTCTCAACCATGTTGTAGTGACAGTAGTTATCATCATAGTTCTTATACAAAGCAGAACTACCATTGGAAGAGGTCATCAGATGGTATAGAACAGAAAAGTGTGGTCTCAACCATGTTGTAGTGACTAGTTATCATCATAGTTCTTGCCCAGAGCAGAGCTGTCATTGGAAGAGTTTATCAGATAGTATAGAACATAATCTAACTCCAGGCACAGGTTTAGTACAGAACATACTCTAACTCAAGGCACAGGTTTAATGGCGGTTTTTATTAGTGTATTGACTTGGTAAGGATCTGACAGTAAGCTATCATGAAGCTCTTATCATTAGCATATTGACTTCCATTTCTTTTTATGTTTAGGTCGAATGTATAGTGTATTGATATCTGTGGAGACCATAGTTATAATTCAAAGCTCGTGCATTATCTTTCATGATTTGAGTATGGGATGCAACTCGTGAAACCTTCTTGTTAGTGTATGAACCTAGTGGGGGTATGTCCCCTCAATCCCACTCAACTAGGTTTTTTTTTTATCAGGTTCAGGTATTCAAAGTTTGGAATTCAAAGATACTGAAAATTTCCTGTTACAATCTACAATTTGGTAGGCATGGTATCATATACCAGCAAGATACTGTAGAAGTAGAACTCAGGATTCCTTCTACAGTTAGTTGGCAACTCCAAGGCAATCATTCTTTTTCTTTTGCCTGTAGTTAAAAAGAGCCGAGCAACTAGTTTTGAACATGGAGACCAGTAATCAAATTCCCAGGTTGCATGTTCCACACCATCCAATTCCAGCATTAAAGATTTCGAAAGTTGTTCCATTTAAGGACATAAAATAGTTGCAAAATTTAGGGAACCTCTTCCTGTGAGATGGGGAGTCATAGGAGGATTTTCGTTTAAGAAGATTCCAAAGCAAAAGCAAACTAAAAAGAAACAAAAGAATGCAGAATATGTAATCAAATGCAAGTGAGAAGATTGAATCAAATAAAGATTTGGTCAAAATTATAAGCTTGACCCTCTTTTTAATTAGGGATTTGACTTGGTCAATTGCATGATGTCATCTCTTGAAAGCAAAGGAAACATCTTTTTTGTTCATTCTAAGAGTCTTTGAAGGAATGGCCTTTTCCCCTTTCCCTTCTTTTTATGATCAAGAGAAGGGAAGATCTCTGAAAGCCTTTTCACATATTTTACTTGCTAAGGAGAGATTCCCTACTTCTCAATGTGCTGACAATACTACTCTCTTGACATATTCATGCACTTTAGTCTTCAGAATTTTCACCAACAATATATTTAATGTTCTAATAAGCTTGAATAAATAGATTCATTAATTTTAATTAAAATATTATTATTCATTTTTTATTAGTATATTAATTAATTTGATCCTTCGTCCTATTTAAAAATATTTAAAAAATCTAAAGGTAAGTGAGACAATGAATTAGTTTAATTTTCATAATGAAATTACATAAATACTTCATAAAGAAAGTACAATAGATATTTCAAATAAACTCTAATGAACGTAAATAGTGATTATTTAATAGTTAACTAAATAATTTTTGTAACTCAAGAAAATTTAAATACGACAAATGTAACGATCAAGTTCAAATTTTAATCAATCTGATCGTTCAATCAAATACTAATATGATTAACATTTGGTTATAGATTAACATCAAACCTAAAAAAAATTGTACTCTAAGTCTTCAAGTCTTAATTGCTTGAGTACAATGAATCTCTTATTATTATTGTACTTGTCATGCCAAAGTTCAATCAAATCAAAGGGTTATTCAAACTTTTGATAAGAAATGCACCAATACATTGTTTTAAGACATTGATCATGATTCATGATTAGATGTTTACAAAAGCACTTGGAATGGATTCAAAACCATTATAGACAGAGATAGGGTTTAAGCATTTGACACATAAGGAGGGATTTCTGATTAGGACTTTGACATTACTTGACTAATGTAGAAACAAACATAATTAACTTAGACTAATCAGTGGTTAGAGGGTCAAATTACAAGTAATTATATGTTAATGTACTCAAGATATCTAATATCTAACTGAGAGGGCCCTTAAGAGATTTGTGAATGCCAAGTGAAATGTAGTGGATGGAATCGAACTAGCTTTTGTACATAAAAGCCAAAGGCCAATGGCCCCCTTGCTATGATTGAGCTTGATGAGAAATTGAAATTCAAATCTAACGGTCTTTTTCACCTCCTTGCACTTTCTTTAATTGATCTCACTTTTTTTTTTTTCCTTCTAAATCTTTCCCCTTTCCCTAGTTTTGTCTAGGTTGCACTTGTACTTCAGCAGAATTCATCACTTAAGTTTGTTTAGGTTACACTTGTACTTAGTGGTCTCGAGTTTTTTCAATAAGGAGGAAACAATAATTATTTTGAGTATGTATTAAAATCTTTTAATTTTATGTAATAATTTATAAATTATATATATATATTATTAACAAATTTAAAAATTAAATATAATACAAGATCATTATATTTAAAATACTTTAAAGTCATCATCTTTTGAAATTTATATCGTCATCAAATTGACTAAAAATTAAATAAAATTAAGGAATTTAAATTATGATTAAAAAAGATTGTCATTATCTATCAAAAAATTTAAAATTTAATTATAAAAAAGATTATTAAATAAATAAATTTTTATTTATAAAAATTTATTAATTCACAAATATTAATTGATTAATTAATAAATTTATCAATTTTTAATAACAAAAGTTATTAAAATAAATCGATTTGAAAAGTTAAAAAATTAAATAAAAAAATAGACAATTAAAACTTTTATAATTGAACAAATCGAACAGATTGAAGATTTTAGCTATTGGTTTTAAGGGATGGATTCACACTTATAAATCTTTTTCAAGTTCAACTTTAAACTTTTAACCGATTTGGTTTGACCGGTCATTACCAAAACTAATCAAATGCTAACGCGTGGGCGGTGCTTCCATAGATCCTGAAAGGCCATTTCTAACATTTATGAGTTATGACATTAGCTTGCAATTAGCTCTCCTCCACTTATTAAGTCCTGCTCTTTATTTTTTTCTCTTTATAGTTTATACTGTATAGAAAACATATATAGCATACGAATGCCTCTCCGTTGAACTCTTAACAACCTCATACTAAGCTGTCTGAGTGTCACTCCATTCAATTTAAGATTGGTGCCAGACAAATTCCAACACTGATTCCATTATGTAATTTCGTTTCATTTGTGAAAAGCATATGAGGGTTTTCAATTCTGTGGTCATCCCTTTCACAATGAACAATTAAAATAGAACTAAAATGGAAGGAAAAAAAAGAAAAAGCAAGAGTAAAAACCAAAAAGGCAAGACTTTAATGATTAAGTAGAGTAAGTAGCAGTACGGTACTGTAGTTGTAAGACTAGAAACACACGAATATAAATAATGGTTAGTTGTGGTTAGTCAAGGTGGAGCTTGAAAGGTATGGTAAACAAATGAGACCAGAGCATGTGTAGGAAAGTGAAATCAGTAGAAATAAACAAAATTGACAAAGCAAACACCAGGGTCTGAAAGAGTTGCAGAAACTTGGCAGGAGGTGAAGAGGTTGCAGAACTTGGAAGTGGCTTTTGTCTGCACTTTTATCAGCTTTTATATGCCACATTGGTTCATTACTGTTAGAAGAAGAAGAAGGAAAACAAGATAATGGGGGTTGGAGGAACATCCTCCAAGCTGAAGAAGGCAGCCAAGAAAATGGTTGTGGTTGCATGTGGTTCATTCTCATCAAGAAACCCACGTGCTCTTGCAGATCCAGTTTCCAATCATGCCCAAGAAAATGTAAGTGAAACCCATTTTTCCTTTACTCTTGTTCCATAGTTTTGATGCAAGTTTTAGACTGGGAAAGTTGTTGGGAATTGTTTGATTCCCTTTTTTTAATTTCCTACTGCTGCAAGAGGTTTCTGGTTGTTCTTACTCTACTTTTTCTGTGGACTATACAAAGAAAAAGTTGTTTCCTTCATATCTTCAAAATCCAACCTTCTAGTCAGTTGGTTATCCATTTCTTATGAACCTGTGGAACAATCAAAGTGCTGAATCCAGGAAACCTACCTCTTCCTACATTATGTCTTTCTACTCCTTCCTGCTACTAAAAGATTTAAAGCATTGAATTGTGATGAAGTATTTGCTGCATTTCACATGCATACTATTCCTATAAAAGTTTCAGAGGAAAAAGGGAATAGATAATTGCTGTCTGTAATTTACAGATCTCAGCCTCCACAGTGATGTCTCCAGCAATGGCAAAGAATATTTCAGAGGGACACTTTGAGGAAGAAGAATCAATTACTCGAACCAATGACCATAACTTGGCTTCTAAGGTAGGAAAAATGGTTTCCATAATCCTTTTCTTCTCCTTTTGAGCATACGAAGCAATTATATTCACTTTTGGAATCCAATGTTTGACCATCTCATGTTTATTTGTGCTCTACTCCACATTTGTCAATAATCATCACTAACCCTCTTCCAGTTCTTGAATTTTTTTTTTATGCCTGCCTGCTCATTGATTATATTCAAGTTCCAAAAACACAACCATCCATACATGTTAGCCACAAAAATTGATTTTTAGCTTATTCTAGCATGCGAATTGTACATTTCCAAGTTGTTTTTGACCTATGAGATATAGACAACCATCAACCAATGTGTTTTCACACGTCTTTCCCACTATTTCCTTCTCTCAATTATTGTAGCCCTCTCCCTTGTCAATATGTTTAGACTTGCCAAAAAGACCCACTCTAGTAAAAGAATAAGTCGAATTTCAAGTTTTAGAGACCCCATTACTGCATTTCTTAATTATGATCTTTAACATGATGTCATCTAGCAGATGACCCTATTTGGTTTTCTTACCAAAGTCAAATGGTCCCATGTGGGATGAATAAGCAATTATTAGGCTGCTGACAATTCTTGTACCAGTGTGTGACAATAAAGATATCTCACAACGACATTAAGATAACTTCATCATAACATAACATGTCAGAAGTAAAAATTTTAAAGAAGTAATTTCCTCCGTATCATGTTGATTGAAGCCAAACTTAGTGTTTTGTGGGTGTTACAGTTGCAGAACTTGTGCGCAATATGTCTTGAGACTCTAAGCTATGGTTCCTGCAACAGTCCTGGACAGGCTATATTCACAGCCCAGTGCTCACATGCTTTCCACTTTGCATGTATCTCATCAAACGTTCGCCATGGGAGTGTCACTTGCCCCATTTGCCGTGCCCAATGGACTCAACTTCCTCGCAACCTGAACCCTCCCTGTTCCCTTTCCTGCAACCTAAATGACCCCATCTTCCAAATTCTTGACGATTCCATAGCCAACTTCAGAGTCCACAGACGTTCTTTCCTGCGCTCTGCTCGTTATGATGACGACGACCCAACAGAACCTGACCATATTCCTAATCAACCACGCCTTGATATCTCTCTACTTCCTTATCCTTGTACACAGCATTCGTCTCTCCAAGCAGCTGCTCGCGGTACACTTTACCAACACCACCACCACCACCACCACCATCACTCTTACCTGACAGGCACAGGTTCTTCCTCGTTGATGAATCACTTAAATCGAAGATTTGCTGCTTACCTTTCAGTGAAATTGGCACACCAACAAGCAACAGACTTCGTTCTGGTTGCTAGCCCCAATGGACCACATCTCAGGCTTCTCAAGCAGTCCCTGTCGTTGGTGGTCTTCTCACTCCGACCTATTGATCGTTTGGCTATTGTGACGTATTCATCCGCCGCAGCCCGCGTCTTCCCTCTGAGACGCATGACTTCCTGCGGTAAGCGAACGGCACTGCAAGTCATTGACCGCCTCTTCTACACGGGGGAAGCAGATCCAATTGAAGGGCTCAAGAAAGGGATCAAGATACTTGAAGATCGTGCGCACAAGAATCCACAATCATGTATCTTGCATCTGTCGGATAGTCCAACAAGATCATACCATGCCCTGAACCTCCAGGTTCCCTTCCCAATTCACCGGTTTCACGTCGGGTTTGGTTTCGGTGCTTCTAACGGGTTTGTCATGCATGAATTTGAAGAGTTCCTGGCAAGACTCCTCAAAGGTGTGATCAGAGATGTCCAGTTGAGAATTGTGGAGGAAGACATGATAGTCAGGCTTGGAGAACTGAGAGGCAACGAAGAAAGAAGAATCCTGTTAGACTTGACTGATTCTCAAACTCAACATATTTGTGTGAGTTACAGCTATGTAGAGGGTGGGATTGATGAGTTCACCAGAACAGGAGACGTCGTGGTGAGTTTAGCGGACAAAAGAGAAACAGCTGAAACTGGAAGAGAAGCAGCAGATTGGCAAGAAGGAAGTGTAGTAGGTGGGAGGGCTAGTAGTGTTGAAAGTTGGGACTTCCACGATCCTTACATGGCCAGAAGATGGGCTAAACATCTTCATGGTTACAGGCTCTAATAAAAACGGATCTAAACCTCACTTTATATATATATATACACACACATCTCATTCATGCTTACAGGGAATTTCAGATATTCTGTGAGTTCTTCAATACTTTGATTGAGCCATTGTACTATAACTTCGGGAAAGTTTGTATAAAAAGGAGAGCGAGCTTAAACTTGGCATTGCATCTAAATGTGCAAAATCAAAGCTCTTGCATTACCTCAAACTTGTGCAGTAATTCATGTCTATCATTAATGGATAAGCTGCTCGATTCTGAACATTGTCCCTGATGAACATTTCATGCTTGCAATCTCCCTGGACCAAATAGCTTCTTAAATTAAAACTCAAGAACAAGATTACAAGAAAGATGGCCACAAAGGTGACAAATTAATCCTAATCCGATCTGTTAAGCTGATTTGAATTGCGGTTGGTATCTAATTTAATTAAGCTTAATTTGAATTAGGTTGATATCAGAATTTCTTCATTCTAAGAATCAAAATATGTTCAATTCTTTTTACTCTGGAAATGAATGGGATACTGAGTTTTAATATTGTAATAAACAGAACATCTTCCAAAGCAGTTCCAAAGCATTACCTTCTCAGGTCAAATTCTATATCTGATTATAAATAAATAAAACTTGTTTTATGACTTTTTTAATTTCAAATTTTGGGAAGTTGGTATTTTTATTTTGTAAAAATAAGATCTTGAGAATTGGAATAATAACCAATTAGGACACAACTGTGTTAGATTCTCATTATCGGCTTTCCGAGTCTCTTGTCCCAACAAAATCTGTTTCAATGTAGCAAATCCATGAAAGTTAAATGGAAAGGCAAAAGCTAGAAAATACTTTTTGAGCTAAAACTACATATTTTACTCACAGAAAGAGACAAACTCCAAAACAGAGCAACTGTACAAACTACGAAGCGTTATGCCCTTTTAACCTTTGGAAAAAAAAGTCGCATCTTTTTAAACTTTCTCGGGAAAATTGAGACTTTAGGATTTGACCCAATTGGGGTTTCGTAATCGTTAGCGGCCTCCTACTTCGACGATCCATTGGTTGTGGTGTGTCGGTTGACTGTTGTTGTGGGGAGAAAGTCAAAAAACAGAGAGACTATAATAGCCATGTTTCAGGGAACGATCCAACCACTCCAAGGTGGTGTAATTGGTGGTGGTGGTGGGTTGTTGGGTTATGAGGAAGATCTTCAAATCCCAATCCAAAGTCATAGTAATCATCTTATGAGCCATAGTCAAACAAGTGGTGGTGTTGGTGGAGAGCCTTGTCTTATGTTGACTTCAGATCCCAAACCTCGACTTCGTTGGACTGCTGATCTCCACGAACGTTTCGTCGATGCAGTCACTCAACTTGGCGGTGCCAATAGTCTGTTCCCTGTTTCTTTTCTTTGCCCACCTTGCTTGTCTAGTTTTCAAATTTTTTGCTTTTTTCATTGTAGTTGAAATGCTCTGCTTATGGATCCTTCATTGATGTTAGATTTCCCAAAGCTGAATTTAATAGGTTTCTGTCCTATGTTAAACACTTGTAACATGTGGATAGAGAGTAGGATATTGTTATTTTCTTATGCTGTAAAGCGGCTATGAAACAAAATTCTTTGGCTTTGTTCTATAATATTTGTAGTTATAGAAAGTTGTGAAATGGTTTTGACTTCAATATTGCTGGCGATCAAGGAAACATTGTTCAAGGCAGTCAATGGCTGCCATTTGTCTCCGTATGTGTCGCTAATTTTCTTGGGTTATCATTAGGTTTGACTAATCGTTGTGTTTGGTTTGAGGGAACTGATTTGAGCGGCAAATAACTTTACTTCTTGTTGATCTTGCTTCACCTCCCTCTTCAAAAAGACATTTTCTCATTTGTTTTCTTTGATAACTGTATGCTTAGCGATTTGAGGATTTAAGCTTCAAAATGTTTTGTTGCTTCTTTATAATGGTCAGTAAGAGACAACAGGGCCCTGAATGTATCTGCAGATAATAAATGCTGATTCGGTACCCGGAAAATATTTCTCCTTGAAATAATTGGTTCTGAGGGATGAGGGAATAGGGTTTTGTGTATATATACCATTGATTACGTTCAAGGATTTTGCAACTTACAAGTTTTTATGCATTTACTCTTCCTTGTAGCATATTTTCTTGGCTGAAAAGTATAAAAGTATCCATTTATCTGCTTTACGTGACAGTCAATGCATACAGTTGCAGAACATTTGTTGCATTTGATAAGAAATTATTTCTTCTGGTAGGGTTTGGGTATAAGATAGACCTTTATTTTGCATAGCTCAACTATCTCTTTGTCTCGACAAGAATTAATCTCATTGGTTGTTCACTGGGAAAACTCATTTTGCACTAGCTTGGCTAGTTGGCTTACATGAGCGTGTTTATAATTTTGAGGGAGCTTATAGGCCAGTCAAATGAAACTGGTCCTCCATAGTTGGCTTTTGCAGTCATGGAGTACCTGACATTAGTTCAATAGCTGCCGGAATAACTTTACCATCCATACTGTATAGATATTACTGCAGAAGCTAATTGTATTCTAAATAGGAATTTTTATATATGCTAATTATATTCTAAATAGAATTTATATATACAACTGCAGAAGCTACACCAAAAGCCATCATGCGGACAATGAATGTGAAAGGATTAACGCTCTTCCATTTAAAGAGTCACCTCCAGGTTTTGTTTCATTAGTCAGCAATATTTCTAATGTTAAGATTCAAAGAGTTTGTCATGAGAGTGGTTTCTTGCATTTATAGAAATATAGACTCGGTAAGCAATCAGGGAAGGAAATGGACGAGGCACCCAAAGATGGTAGGTACTCCTATTACTCTCTTTTGTGTTGTTCTTGGCGGATCAATCATGTAGCTAACTAGGTTTTATTGCTTATTTTTTTAGATCATAAAAATAATGGGTAGCATGCTGATCAAGCGTAAAAGAATAAGAAAAAGCAGCAGATATTAGCAATTGTGTTCATCTTGACAACCTGCATATAAGATTATTTCAATTGTGAAGAGTTTCAAAGTCTAAACTGACTTCTTTCTGCACTTCTGTGGAAGGATTGTCTGGCTCCTACCTACTAGGAAGTCCTGGTTCTAGTATACCTTCACCGAAGATGACAAGTTCTGATACAAATGAGTAAGAATATTCTTCTTCTATCGAACAAGTCAGTGATGATGGTTAAATGCTTGCTGTGACAGAAGATTTAAGATATGAATTTTATGTTTTAGGGGTTATGAAGTCAAAGAAGCCCTAAGAGCACAAATGGAGGTTCAAAGTAAATTGCATTTGCAAGTTGAGGTACGTATTCCGTTTGCGTTTCTTGTAAAAATTTTACCACCGCCCTACGACTGAACATGGATGGCTTTAACAAAAACAAGCTTGAGTAGTGAGCTGGTTATTTAAGTTTACCATATATAGTTGATTGTCCTTATTGATGGCATTCTTGTTGAGCTCACAAGGACAGTACTCTAGTTCACCATATTAATTTCATTAATTTCAGTGTCTAATTTCTTGAAAAAGTTCTACTCTTGTCATTCCCAGGAGGTTTCTAGACCGTTGGTTCGCTTCTCCTTTCCTATTCGGCTAGCATCTACATATTTCAGTTAGCTGATTTTCCATGTTTATTATGTAGGCCGAGAAGCACCTGCAGATTCGCCAGGATGCAGAACGAAGATATTTAGCCATGCTCGAGAGAGCCTGTAAGATGCTTGCAGATCAATTTATTGGAGGTGCAGTTACTCAAGCCGACAGCGAGAAAGGAAGCATTAAAGCACCAAAAGGTATCTCCATTGATCCTTTCGGGTTTTACATGGTGCAAACAGCTGACGGTTCTGAACTGCATGCCCCAGGAGAAGTATCACCTAGCCTTCACCACCAAGGGGCTGATTGTTCCACAGAGAGCTGCCTGACATCGCATGAAAGTCCTGGAGGACTCACTCTGGAGGGATCTCCACCTGGAGGAAAGAAAAGGGTGCTGAACTTGGATTCACCGCTTCCATCCTTAATTTGGTGTGAAGCAAATGTGAGATCTTCAGAGGCTAATGCGACCCATGTCAACCCCCATAGCACCACTGGATCTGGTATATGGAGTTGAATATCACTGTTAATTGATATTCTTCTGTTTACTCAAGAAGTTGCAATCTTTTTTCTACGATTTGCCAATCTATGTGCCTGTCAAACAAGGTTGACAGTAATGGTGGGGAAGTATCTTGTCTCATTGTAAATTTGAAATTGCTAATGACCGAGATGTTTAGCAGCTGATTATTCCCTAATAGCGTGATTTCCTTTGCTAGACATAATTAGCTACAAATGCTGAGGAATTATAATGTCTTCTTCACCCCCAAAATTTTTGAGCCCTTCCATTAATGTAGCTTCTGTTATTATCAAATGTTCCCTACTGGTTATTGTGGCAATCAATAATCAAGCTAGGCATAGTGTTACTACTCGTGTGAATGATTCCTGACAGGAGGATTTGGAAATGGAAAAGCCTTCAACGTTTCTGCAGAAAATAGCCTGTACCTGAAATCTGAAAATATGAGATGCCCTTAGCAAAAAGGTGACAGCTTCAACATTCCCATTTATTCTAATACACTTGGCCTTGTCTTGTTTTTTCTGGGTATAAGCTGTCCCATGGAACAGAGTATTCCTTGTTTTTGGGAAACAACTGCAAGGTGGTCGCCTATGATGTCCAGGATTACTTGCCTTAAACCTTTAAGAATCAGTTGCATGCATAATTAGAGCACTATAATCATAGAAATGGCAAAATTATAAGTGTATACTTTTTTCTGTATTTATTAAATATTTATAAAATATATTTTAATTTTTATATAATTAAAATTTTAATTTCATATTGTAATTCATAATAATATGAAATTAAATACTTTTAAAATGATTTTTTTAGTTTAATGATATTATTACAATTTTAAGGCGATTTAACAATTTTAAAATAATTTAATAATTCTTTTGAAACTTTTTAATACTATAAATTACTCTTTAAATAATTTAAAATAATATTATTTTATAATTAGTGAAATTATATTTAAAAAATCCATAAAAGACCGTAAGGAAAAGACAACATTTTAGAGGATGACAAACTATAAACATATGACCTATGCAACATATCAATGAAGTAACTGTTTATTTTTCTTGTTTTGCTCTTCTTATATAAGATAAACATACCATATACATATCAAACAATCTAAACGAATAACTAAAAAGAACTAACCGGACAACCCATTTTTACCAAGTCTTTTTGTTCTAAGGGTAACATTTTGATTTGATCCTGTAAACCCTAGAACACCATGAAATCCACACAAGACAGGAAATGGCATCTAATGAATGCTGGATTGTGGAGAAGACGAAGAACAAAGGGGTATTTGATAAAGTTGAAGGAAACGCATAGAAAACGCAGTCAATAAGCATAATTGAATGAAACATAAATGGGTGTGCTCAGCCAGTTGGAGAACACACAAACAAACAATTCAAAACACTTTGTAAAAAGATTATCCCCAATGGAGCCACAAAGGTTTACTATCCAAATCCCTCTTATTATTTGATCTATCTTTGTCTTTTTTTTTTGGTTTTTTAAATCTTTGTGTGTTATTTTACGTTCAAAGAAATTGATGGTTTTGATTGGGTAGATGGGTGAATGTGATTGATGTGTAAGGATGACAATTGGATGGCCTGACAAGTTTTTTAAAGTAATTTTTTTAAGTTAAAAAATGTAAAATAAAGTCTTTTTTTTATTAAGATGAGATACGGATTGTTTGGATTCAGATTTACTTGAAATCTAACTCTTTTATTTAAAAGAATTGAACCTAGGGTCAGTCTAAGCCTGAACTTAGCCCACGAATCGACTCATTAAAAACATCTGAATGTAAGCTCATAAGCTTGACCTATTGTCATCTCTATTGATGCATCTATGGTTGTTTTATCTTTACGAGACAGTTCACAAAATAAGAAAATTAGATTATTAGTAGTTTATATATATACACATTATATAAACTCTCAATAATTTAAATTTACAAATAACATATTTAAAAAAAATCTTTTTGAATTTATATTAAAAAATTATTAAGATATATTTTTTTCCCTGATCTTTGAGTAGTTTTAACTTAAATTAAGTTTACTTGTAAAAATTCGTCTAATAAAAATAAGAAGATTATTTAGTTTAGGCAATTTGTAAGCCTTATTTAAGAATAATTCTAATATTATTATATTTAAGGAAGAGCTCTTTTTTTTAAACTTTGGTAAAAAAAATAATAGTATGTAACTCAACTTAGTTCTTAAATTATAATTTAATATAATTATGATAAATTATTAATTCGATACAATATTTTAATGATACAAATATTGTATTCATGTCATATATATCTTTTATCATTATTTTTTAACCAAAGTTTTAAGGATTGATTTAAAATTGAAATATAAAAATTCAATAATTTTAGATATTAAGAATTTTATATTTTTATTCTAATAAAAAAGTTGAAATATTTAATACATTTTGCCAATTATTTTTTCACAAAATCTAACTAGTTCTAGCAAGCTCGACCTTATATTTTGTTAAAAAATAAAAAAATAGTGTCATTTTATACCTTTCTATTAGATTACTGGTCGAGTCGAGCTCAGACGGTTAATCCCGTAGCCTAATCAAGCCAATCAATTTCAACTTATAGCCTGAATAACTTGGGCCAAATTAGGTCAGGATAATTTAAGGCAGGATACTAATGGAAATAATAATAATTATTATTAAATAAAGGAACAAGAAATAAGCAGCTAGAAGTTGGAAGGATAAATCCAAACAAATAACAACCGAAGAAAATGATAAGAAAAGCATGTGGGGACAGAATATTACTTTGTAGATTCCGTTAATGGCCGGTTTATCATCGCACTTCTCCCCACAAACTCTACCCCACTTTCTCAGCCAGATGTTAACGATAATGAGTTAAAATATATACATAAATCTCAGATTTGATTCCAAACAAATTCTTATTTATGTATAAGAAAAATATTATCTTTAATTAGTCTAATTCAATAGATAATTCCAATTATATTATTTATTCTTTATAAATTATGTTTTTCATAAATTTATGACAATATGCCCCAATAATTATTTTTTAAAAATCATGCATATACAAAAAATTCTTAATTATATATATGACGACAAGTGTTTTCTTTTAATTAGTCTAATTTGTTAGATATTTTTAAATAATTTTTAACTTTTAGATTATTAAATTTTATTTTATTCAATTGTATAAATTTATATCAAAATTAAAGATGCTTTAAATAAGTTCAGTTCGAATAAATATGAATTATTTTTTATATGTATTTTTAAAAAATAACCAAACCAAACATACCCAAAATTTCTCCTAAACAGGGTATAGAGATGGTAAGATATACGCAGTCATGCCGACATCTCTGATAGAGATACAGAGACTGTTTCCTTATAGACCCCCAGCTAATATGTATTTTTGAAAAATAATTAAGAAAATTTCTTATTTAAAAAAATTGGCAAGTATAATTAGCATAAATTTGTAATATTTGTGTCATTCTTTTTTTATTTTAATTTTCTAATTTATATTGAATTTATAATACATCGTCGAGAAAAAAGATGATTAGCTTTGGTCGGAGACCTCGTATTCGCTCGGACACTTCGTCTCCTACCAATATTTTGCTGTCTTTTTATTTTCTAAATAAAAATAAATTCCACATACTCAACAAATCAAGATTAAAATAAATAAATAAATAAAGGAAGTACGTGCAAGTCATAGGTCCATTTGCACTTGCGTATCTCTCTACGTATAAAACAAAGCAAACAGCTCTTTTCTCCATTCCTTCAAATTCTCCGCCTTTTTTCCTTTTTGATTCAAACTATCTATGTGTCTGCAAATTGACGAACCAACTTGATCGAATTTCTTCTTTCTTTTTTGAATTCTGTGTGTAAGATTGTTGCTAGTTGGTTAAGAGTGGGGAGACAAAACGAGGAGCACGTCAAAAGAAGGAAGAAGAAGAAGAAGAAGACCCGACACTCTCGGGGAGCACTGCGAGTCATAGAGATAGATCTAATTCTGGGTGGTATGTCTTTAATTTCCTTGGATTCTTGTTTGTTTTATGGTTTCTTTCTGTTTCTATTTTGGGTTTTCCTTTTTTGGTTTTGTGATCATTTGACTTTTTCTTCACTTTCTCTTGTTCGGTTTGAATTTTGGTGTCCCAATTGTTAGTTTATGGTCTTTGGATATTCGGTTTCACTTTTCTTGCTTTTGCTTCTGGCTCTCTTTTAGTTTTTAGTTTATGGATTTCTCAAACCCTAATTTCAGTTGGTTGTCCGGTTTTGGACTTCACTTTGGTTTCAAGAACTCATTTTAGTTCATTTTGTGCGGGAATAGACAAGATTGCTGGTTATGATACAGTTATTGACTTTGGGGGAGAGAATTGTTTAGTTTTCTCATATTTGAAGCGTAAGATGCTTCACTTTAAGTGCTAATAAATGGAAAGTTACTCTAGGTTTTCTTGTGCTTGTTAGATTAAATTCAATCTTACTGGTTTATCTTATTCTGCTACTCTTTTGTTTTGTTGTGATTTTTTTTTTCTTGTTGGCTGTTACACTGATCGCTAGTGATTACTTCATTTTTTATTTGGGCGGGGATGTATTAGGAGTCCTTTGTTACAGTTGCAAGATTTTGGGTATTGAATGTGGAATTGACTGTTCAATTTGTTTCTTATTGCGTACTGTTACTAGCTTAGGGGATGGATTATCATTGTTTGATTGTTTGTAACATATAATTACGACGGCTGCCTTTGGATTGATTGGTGTAACAGTGATTGGTGATTGGTGATTGGTGCTTGATGAATCTGTGCCACAGCTTCCATATGTGTAATATTTTGCCTCTAGTGAATTCTCAGATACAAACAAATGCGAGAATCCTGCATAACCTTCAATAGGGTTGCCATCTAATGAAAAATACAAGTTTGTGAACACATAAAGTATCTATTTTGAGTATTCTTTTTGTTCCTATCTTGATTGATATGCTCTATACCACTTACAATGACTGAAACCTACTCGTTTTCAAGCAAATTTCATTCAGCTGTTTGGCACTTACTGCCACCAATATGGACACAGCTGTTTGTCCCTCAACTTTTCCTGTGGGGTCAGATCCTTTCCTGTTTTCCCACATATGCTAATCCAAAACACCAATGCTAATATAATCTGGAAGTCTTCTCTAAACCGTTGTTTTGTTTACTATTCTGCTTGTAATAGGTTACTTTTTCAAATTGGTTTTAGCTTCTGTAGGCCATTTAGAGAACCAGTGAAGGATGAAAGGTGAATTGGAAAGCATTTTGTCAATAAATAACATTCTATAAAGCATATTGATAGAGTGATGAATTGTGTTTTGTAACTCTCCTCGTTACTTTTACTTGGAGCATAGATCATAACTTATTTCATAAACCCCATTTTTGTTATAACCCAAATGAATCAGAGTGTTGTTTTTGGTCATTCAGGATGGTTTTGTGGGTAAAACCTAGCTTGAAGATAGGGACTACTACTTTCTTCTCATACCAACTTTGGCTGAGATATGTACAGTTTTGATTAATTGGGTCTTCTGGTAGAATTGTCACATGTCCTAATTGTTGAAGATTTGATATACTTTTTCTCCTATTCTTTCAACAATGCAATGTTCATTGATAGTCATAGGCAATGATACAAGAAGATAATAAATCTTGATTTCATTTCTTGTGCTTTTTTCTGAATTCAAGCTGCTTGGATACAGATGAATAACATATGTTTCATCCTAGTTCGAGTATGGTTGGTCAAAATTCATTAGTTCATGGTCAGTATTTAGATTGTGGTGCTCCTGAAATGGACCCTGCCAATGGAGGGAATGGTCTCAGCAACAACCCTAGTCTTGCATCAAAGCAACGATTGCGCTGGACTCATGAACTTCATGAACGTTTTGTTGATGCGGTGGCTCAACTTGGAGGACCAGACCGTGAGTCTTGTCAAAATTTCACTTATCTTCAACCCTTGATTTTGGAATTTGTGTTCTATTCATTAGCTCTCATTACTTTATTTTTGTTGAGATCTAACTTATATGGTTGAGAAGTGCCAAAATGCTACTGACGCTATGGTTGAACTCGCATAAACACAAATGGAGAGACTTACAAGAGCACATAATTGTTATAGTATGCATATGATAAACTATTTCCATAGGAACTCGCCACTGCCTACGTCTGAACTGCTTTTATGATGGTACGGTTGTCATATTGGAAGTAGAATAAAGTTAACAGGATGACTGGGGTGAAGATTCTTTAATGATATACATTAAGTAGAATAAAGTTAACTGCATGACTGGGGAGATTCTTTAACGATAACTTTGTGGCATGGGTATACTAGATTTTAGTTTGAAATTTTCCCAAGTGCAATTTTTATTTGTAAGTGCTTGATCCTTTTCTTTTCTTTTTCTTTATTCCTCTCCAGGTGCTACACCGAAAGGTGTTCTTAGAGTCATGGGTGTACAAGGGCTAACAATATACCATGTCAAAAGCCATTTACAGGTTTTTTAATTATGATTCTTGTGTTATATACATGATTATATATTTCCTTTTTTTCTCGAGTTCTTTGGAACTGCCAGTTAAGGTGACTAGCATATTGTATCCCTTTGTTGACTCTTCTAACTTTACTCTCATGATAACTCCAGAAATACAGACTTGCAAAATACCTTCCGGACTCCTCATCTGATGGTAAGTGCATGTGTCAGTCACTGTTATTTCTGTGTGGATTTGTAGAAATATGTCATGCTAGGAGGAAATGTGGTTCATGGCCGGACAACATAACGTGAAGCTAGGGAAGAATTGAGAAACAAAATTTTGACGTGCCATGAGCTCATATAACTTAAAACTGGAATGATTTTAGCCTCATTTGTCGTCAACAAGTGATCATTATATTATCAAAATTTCACATGAATTATTGAAAAAAAAATCTCACTCGCACAACATTCTTGCTCTGTTGTCCATCAGTAAATATTTAATTAACGGGCTTTTGTTTTCTGATCATTGCAAGGGAAAAAAGCTGACAAGAAAGAGACCGATGATATGCTCTCCAATCTAGATGGTTCATCGTAAGTGCATTTGTCTCACCTCTCTCTTCCGTTCAAGATGATCATTTGCTTAAATAGTTGTGTAAAATCTTGGAACTTTTGAATGGAAGATTTTAGAATTTCACCATTCCATATAAAGCAGCAAAGCAGGAAATTGTCACCCATTCCTTGGTTCAGTCATCCTTGGCCCAAATCTGAAGTCTTATGTGGTGTACTTAATGCTTCTATCTGATCAATTTGGTATTTGATTGAAGGATTTCTTTCTTATGTCTGTTTGCAGTGGAATGCAAATTACAGAAGCACTCAAGCTGCAGATGGAAGTTCAAAAACGATTGCATGAGCAATTAGAGGCATGTTTTCTCGTTGACATTCACTTTTAACTTACTGTTGTGCTATAACTAGGTTTCCTTAGATTTTTTCCTTGTGTCTGCTTGAGTTTATGTTCCTACCTTAACTAGGGAAAAGATTAATTTAGTCAATTGAACAATTTGGTATAACTAAGGGATTTCAATGAGATTTAAATAGATTCCTAAAGTTCTTTACCCCTATTCTAGTGTGTTCCACGTATTATTGCGAATACATTTTAAGCTTTCATATCCTAGGATTTAAATAGCATCCATGTTTGTAGGACATTTAGATTTCATCATTTTTACATTTTGTTGAAGAATCCAAGTCCTTAGCATTTTATATATAATTATTAAATGTATCCTTAGAACAAGGATTGTTTTCTTTTCTTTTTCTCATTTTATTAGACAAAGGGCTCTTAGCAAAATAATATAATTAATCTCAACCATATGAGTAATTTGTTGAAAACACACCTGTACTGTTAATTGGTTACAACTCTCAATGAATGTCTGTGGTATGAACTATTGTTTGTTACACCTACTTAACAATCAAATTTGGATTTCTTTTCTCGGACTCAATAGGTACAGAGACAACTACAATTACGTATTGAAGCTCAGGGTAAGTATTTGAAGAAGATAATTGAGGAGCAACAACGACTCAGCGGTGTCCTTGCTGAGGCTCCTGGCTCAGGAGTTTCTGGCCCAGGTTCAGGTGACAACTGTCCTGAATCTGACAATAAAAACGACCCACCAACTCCTGCCCCAACTTCCGAGTCACCCCTCCAAGACAAGACTTACAAGGAACGAACTGCAGCTAAGAGCCTTTCTATTGATGAATCATTCTCATCTCACCATGAACCATTGACTCCTGACTCACGTGGTAATGTTGGTTCTCCAGGTGAGAGCCCTAAAGCCGAGAGATCAATGAAGAGGCAACGCATAAGCACAGGATCAGCTTACAGTAAGCCAGATATGGTGCTAACACATAAGATTCTGGAATCAAGCCTAAATACATCATATCCATCACACACTGTCTTCCTGACTGGTGAGCAGTTTGACCCTTCACCCCGATTATCTGTCAGGAATAATGGTCAGATGGAGAATGTTTCAGGCACAGAACTGTAGACTTCCTTGCAGCATGGTAGTTGGTCTTAATGACAATCGTTGTGCATCACTGTACGACGAAGAAGCTTTAATCAGATTACAGAACCTGTTAGTGTTAGCTGTCTGAGATAATTAGATTCGATGTAAGTTGCCTGTAATCTTTTTAAATTAAAAACCTTCATTAGATAGATGATACATGACCAGAACTTTTGTGAATGGGGATGGTTTGTGTTTGTTAAAGAATGTGCCTGGACTGTTCCGTTGTACCAAAGGTGTAGACAGGGGGAGATTGCTACTGGAAATGTCAAGAATTTGGAAACGATGTGTTGTGTACCCTTTCACTTTTGTTGGTTAACTACTGCAAGTCATGATTCATACGGATTTGAGATTTCACAGATTAGTAGGATATGATTATGGAAAGGAAAATTGTAGATTAATGCATTATCCAAATTGGTCAGGTATTTATGATTGACATCTGTGTTGCTAAGCTGTCCGGTGAGGCTTTTATAAGACCTTGTGATCATTTGATCATTAATATTTTTAATTTTTAAAACATTTTTTTAAAAGTTTTATTAAAAATAATAGCAAATATACTATTCGAGTATCTATGTTCTATACCACAAACACCCGCATCCATTATTTCTTGCAGGAGATGAATTTATATATATTAAATATTATTATATGAATATTCAATTTGGTTTGATTCTTAAAACTTAGAATTGTAAAATTTGATAAATTTATATGTACTATTTATTTTTTTAAAAAAGTTTTCAAAAAACTTTTTTATTAAAATTATACAAACCCCGTCTTGGACAACATTTCATCTAACATTTCCTTTTGCGAGTAAGGAAAAATATACACTGCTGCAAGTTTAGCCAGAAGCCTGAGCAAGCCTGAGCCTGAACCTGAGCACTGAGCAGAGACACATGGAGTTGAGGTCGTGTGCACAGGGAACTTCATCAGCAGTTAAAAATAGCAACAATGCAGCAAGAACAAAAAAAAGAAGGTGCCTACAAGCTACAATTGTGAAAAAGTGAGTAAGATAAACACCGGCAGTAAAGATGAATGAGCTAGTACAACTATAGACATGCTTCCAAAGGAAAGTAGCACTCATGATGAGCGGTGTCTCTGGTGGTTTCCTCGCCTTAAAAAGTAGTGGCGCAGCCGTTTGCTAAAGGCCTCAAGTCTGTCAAGTTTCTCACTCTTGAGTTTCTTGGAAGCTGACCAGCCTATTTTTTTCTTCTTCTTTTCCTTTTCCTCCTTTGTGGTATCTTCAGGTTTCTGTTGAACGGCTCGTAAAGGTGTTGCAAAGGCCTTCAGAGTCATCTAATTGCGAAAAAGAAAACCACAAGATTATTAATGGAACAGTACAAGTTAGTGGATGAGTCAAGAAAGTTGACCTACTAAATGTTATGCAGATGGACCACACAAAACTTCAAAGTTCTGTGCCAGAATCCATTCTCCAGGAATTAATGCACTAGAAACATGCAGGTGGAAAAGCCCTCAAGGCACACCATACACGGTGCAATCCAACAAAATGCTGAGAAAGCAAGAGAAAGACGAACAGACCTCGTGGCTGTCGTCATGAGCTTTGCATCCAGCGAAAGATTCATCATCACTGCCTCCTAGGGAAGAGCATCTTCCCCAACTCTCTCTGTTTGAGCTTGTATATGAGCAGCACTCCTCAGTTGCTCCATTTTGCTTACCCTGCAATTTCATAGTTACAAAATCCATATGGAAACATGGTAATAGTGTGATTTGCAATTCAGATCTCAGCATCTGCCTACCACAGAGAATGTTTCTAACCTGCCTACCTCTAACATCACTTGTGAGCTAATTAAGTGGCAACCAACTGCACAAGTTCTAGTCTGACGTGTGAAAATGAGACCAAGTCCAGATCTTAAGTGCAATTTCTGGTTATGGTGACAAATTTCTCAAATTCATGGTTATCAACTCACATGCCTTACAGTCAACTATTATGTAGTGAAATATGGAGGATGTCCTAATCACTAACATTTAGTGAAATCTCTGTAGAACTTAACCCCATTGACCTTCAGGTTATACCAATCAATATCACCTGAAAATTTGAAGGCTCATCACTGCTAAGCATATCTTGTTCATTAACAACAGAGTCCTGCATCAACCAAAGAACACTTAATTTATGCATTAAAAAAAAGGTGAGATAGGAAAAACATGTGTGCGTGAATGAGAAGATACGCACTATTACACAAGCATCTGGGGCAACTTCAGAAAGAAGTTCGCTCACGGGTTTTGTGTTCAGAATGCTGGGAGGAGCAGAAGATGAGCTTGCAGCATCAATGCAGGATGAACGAAGGCCTGTTATTATCTCATACAAGAGGCTCTAAGAAGAAAAAGGACATTTGTTAGTCCTTGAGTTAAAACCTTACATTATATTTGAAAGATAAATCAAGGTTAAAGGAAGCAGAGGGCAAGTTAATAACTGGTTGACACTAGCATTAACAAGGATTTCAGACATCACATTTGCGATTAATCAGGTTTTATGTAGACATCCTTTGGATTTGAAATGAAGAATGTCCTTAAAAATTTCAGGTTATAGAATTGATGTCAATCATTACACTTCAATTGAAGAGGTTGAAAGAACAACAAACCCATCTTTCTGAAATGCATTTCATAAATGAACTTGAAGTATTTAATCCAATAGCTACATGAAGGGCTGCTTTGATGATTTAAATTTAATGTAGGCACCCTTCAAAATGTTAATTTCAGACAAGGAACCCTAATGTTAGAGAAGAAAAAGTCACCTCATCCATGCCAGCATTGACCTTCAAATCTCCCAGATCATAATACTTCTCCAGCTTACTTGAGCAGGTAGAAGTTTGAGGAGGATGGAGTACATTGAAGAAGAAAATCGAAACCGAATCATAATAGAACTGTGGCCTAGAGGAGTTGTGGTCACCATCAAATTTTATCATATTTTTGTCCCCCTGTAAAAACCATTTACATGGTCAATTTCTTCAGAGTTTTGACTGTGTCAGTTGAAGTACAGAATAGTTAGAATGATAAATTACCGCATAGGACTTAAAGATGAGGTCAGAGTGGTGGAATTGGATGAACTTGTCCTCACTAGCATGTCCAAATAAAGCAGGAATGTATGTTTTGGGTGCAATCTGCAAAGTTTCATATAACATGAAACTAATACTCCAATCAATTAAGAAATGATATTAATCTCGATGGTCATATGAGGTGCAATAGCTCAAAAACTTGGTTAAGAAAGATGTTCAGCAATTAGAAGCCGCTTGTGTAGCCCCAACAAATAATCCAAGTAACTGCTTGTATGCTAGATAATTATATTGCCTTGCTACGAAATCAGCATAAAACAACAATAGCAGACACACAAACCTTTATACAATTAAGATCCATTATATCAAATTTAGCCTTCTTCTGAATGACTCGCCGCATGTATTGCACTGCCATCTTAACCTGATCACAAGCAAAGTCAGGAAAGTTGCATTTGCATATCCAAGTAATAAATTTAATATATGTGAAATCATAAAAATCTAGCTCCTGAAACCTGGAATGCTGAAATTTTTCTTTTCTCTAAAGATCTATTTGAACAGTAATTTTGACAATAAATAATGGTATAAATTTTCAAGGTTAGAGTTGGACAGGTAGTTGTAGCATGTAATATCTTAATAGTGTATGACCCTAATCATATCTATCTAAAATATTCCAGCCAGAGTAATCCAAAACAACAGTAGATCAATAGCATGAAAGTAGGATTCAAGTGATCAAGAAAGCACATGAAAATCCAAAAAGTATAAGGATATTACCAAAGTTGCAATAATCT
>JAOTAY010000003.1:3940306-3955430 GCA_025629805.1 Erythroxylum baracoense | reverse complement strand
GTAATGTACATAATATCTTCAGACTTAACCTGCAGAAGTAAATGTGGTCTGTAACCGCTTGATTTGTGCTAAGTTGAGTGCCACCAACATTGCACATTATGTCAATTATCTTGAGATTGCAGGTTAATCAAATTAATGACGATAATCTTTTGTTTGTACATTTATTTTTGTTTCAGGGCAAAATGCAAATGCATATAAGCTGAGATAGGCCAGTTATGCTCGAATGGCATCTAATGATGGAAAGTTTGATTTACACCAAATCACCATTATAGCACCTATATTTCTGAAGTCATGCACTCGGCTTTAGGTTTTATGGAAGATACATACACTAATACCATTTTATTATATAGACAGAATTTTGATCGAAATGGATGGAAAAGTCTAATTATATCACAAAAAATTTTGGGTCTGGATCGAAGTTAATGAATCGAGCCTAATTTAATCGAATTCAGTCTTGAGTATTGAATTTGATTGTGCTCAAGTTTGGGTTTTTTTTGACACGAGACTCCATAGAATTCGGCTTTTGGATCAAACGACGCAAACGCAAAGGAGGCTCGAGGGCTTGTTAAGGAAGGCGGTAAGTGATCGTTACCAATAGAAAGTGGAACGAGGTCCTAGCAAATTAGAAATATCGATGTGCCAGACTTTCATTATTGGAACAAGATCATTTCGCTTCGCAAAGCTAGGGATTGAACGGGCGCTACAGTAATTGGATGTGGTCTTACTCATTGTTACCCTTAATTACATTTTAAGTATGACGTAGAATTAATTAAAATAAAATTGACACTAATTTCAAGGATGAAATTGAGAAATCAATTTTATGTTTTAAAGGGTACATCTAAAAATGCTAAATTACAAGAAATGTCCATATATTTTCACTAACATTTGTTACTTTCAGTCAGGACCTCCGAATCCGTTGGCACAAAATCCAAACTGATGCTGTTAGAACGAAGAATATCAGCTTTGAACATATAGAATCATTCTTTATTCAAGCATCATACCGTTCATACCCTTTATTCATGATGATCAACCACCATTGATTCTGGATTATAAACATCATAGCTAAAAGAAAAAACGATAATAGCTCCATGTGTGCTAGATATATATGCTAATATAGTTAGAGACATTTTGTGAGGGATCCTTAACTCAACTGAAGAAGATAATGGCGAACTCAGGCAGTCCATTGATAGTGTGTTTTGGAGAGATGCTGATTGATTTTGTTCCTGATGTTGCTGGTGTCTCCTTGGCTGAGTCCACTGGCTTTCTCAAAGCTCCTGGTGGTGCACCTGCCAATGTTGCTTGTGCCATCACCAAGCTTGGTGGCAAATCTGCCTTCATTGGCAAGGTCAGAATGAGATGATGAATTCCATTACAGGACACTTTTGTTCCTAAGAATATTACAGAGATCTCTTCCATTGTATATTCCTAATCAAATTTCTGATGATATGCAGTTTGGAGATGATGAGTTCGGGCATATGTTGGTCAATATTTTGAAGAAGAACAACGTGAACACTGAAGGAGTGTGCTTTGATCAACACGCTAGAACTGCACTGGCGTTTGTGACGTTGAAGAACAATGGAGAGAGGGAGTTCATGTTCTACAGAAACCCCAGTGCAGATATGCTGCTAAAGGAAAGTGAGATGAACATGGGTCTTATAAAGCAGGCAAGAATCTTCCACTACGGATCCATAAGTTTGATATCAGAGCCGTGCAGATCGGCTCACCTGGCAGCCATTAAAGCTGCAAAGTCTGCAGGGGTACTGATTTCCTATTATCCAAATGTTCGATTGCCTCTGTGGCCTTCTCCTGAGGCTGCCAGGGATGGGATCAAAAGCATCTGGAACGAAGCCGATCTCATCAAGGTGCTCTGATCCAACCACTTGATTGTTCTCTGATTATACTGTTCTCTTATAATCGCAATCATCATGTTCACATATGGCTGCAGTTTAGACTATTATCGCAATTGCTTTCGTATTATCTACAATTTCCGGCAATTATGTTTGCAGTACCAATTCAGAATCCATAATTTACTTGCAACTGCAGGTGAGTGATGACGAGGTACAGTTCCTGACACAAAAAGATGCCACTAAGGAGGAAGCTGTTATGTCTTTGTGGCATGATCGCCTCAAGTTATTAGTAGTCACTGATGGAGAGAAGGGCTGTAGATATTTCACCAAGGCAAGTCTTGTTATCCTGTGTATTTCATTCATCCTTCTTCTCCTTAATTCATATGCTTCATGCTTGCCAATGTGCTGTGAAAGTACTGGTAGCAACCTGCTGGGCTCGGTCCTGATCGAATTTTTCATTTTTTCAGACTGAATTCAACATCATTTTCACAAAATTTGATAAAATAATATCGTTTTAATTCATTATTTCTTATATTATACAACATTGAATTGAGTGTTGCAGAGTTTCAAAGGAAAGGTGGGAGGGTATTCAGTGAAAACAGTAGACACAACAGGAGCTGGAGATGCTTTCGTTGGTGCACTTCTGTTTTCTATTGCTAAAGATACTTCAACCCTTGATGTAATCCCTTTTCCTTTTCATGTTTCCTTCTTTTTAATATAAATTTCCTTAACTCTTAGCTTATCATATAAATATGGATCATGGTATTGATTAATCAAGTTGTTCTTGATGATGAATTTACACCAAATGCAGGATGAAGGGAAGTTGAAAGAGGCTCTTGCATTTGCAAATGCTTGTGGAGCAATTTGTACAACTCAAAAAGGAGCCATTCCAGCCCTTCCAACCAATTCAGATGCTCTTGCACTCATCAAGCCTAAATAAGCCCAAAGAAATACATTTTCTTTCTCAATTCCATTCCCTTTTTAAGTTCATCATTCTAATCAATAAGGTTATGCTTAATTAACATTGATTTCATTTCCTTTTGTTGATCGGACAAACTTACATTACACTATGTATTCTTATTCAAGTCATGTACTAGATTTTGGTTTTGATGATTAAGAGTATAGTTTTTCACCCTATTGTGCCATATTCCTTTCCAAAAGCTGGCTCAAATCACGTCCAAACCCATAAACATAATGAACATTAATTTTAATATAATTTTGGCATAAAAAATCTTAGCCTAATTCTCCAAACTTCTGGCCAACCTCAAAACTCAAAATCATAATGAATACTAATTTCAACAGAATTTTGCAATAGAAAAGCTGAGTCTAATCCTTTGCTAATTCACACACATTAATTTAGGTGGGGTCGTTTAGTTTTATTTCTATTTTTCTGTTGTAATTTTTAGTTTTAATTTACATTTTATATTTTAAAATATTATTTTTCTTTCAAGTAAAGACAAACACTTATTTGATATTAATGTAGTTATATTTTTATTATCGATGATGATTACATATTAGATAAAACTTAAAGATAAATTATTTTTAATTAATTAAATTTATTTTAGCTCTTATACATTTTGTATTAATAAATTTCGTAAAAATTATTTTATTTTATTAAAAAATAATTTAAAAATTAAATTTATTTGAAAGTTAATATTTATTTTTAATATATTTTAACTATTAAATCCAAATTTTATTTAAAATTTATTTATTTTGAAGATATTTTAAATTTTATTTTATTTTTTTGATAATTATTAAATTAAATCAAATAATTCATATTTTATTAATAAATAATTTTAATATTAAATATATAATATTAAATTAAATTATTCATAATTCTTATTAATAATTAATATATTAAATAATTAAATAATATATATTTAATTAATAATAAATCAGATTATAAAAATAAAAACAAAAATTACTTTTTGTGGTTTTCATAAGAAACTAAATACAGAAACTAAAAACTTAAACAAACAAACAAAAATTAAAAACTAAAAAGTATAAAGTATAAAGTAAATTAAAACAAACAAACCCCTAATTAACATTAATTTTACTTGTTTTGATTATTTAAAGGAATTCTAATATATTGGAGAGAAAAACATAACGTCTCTAAAGTATAGTCTTTACCATGTAATCGCTATTATATTATATACCATATCCAATAACCACTAATTACATTCTTAATTACATTTTATTATATTAAACATCATCCAAGAATTTCGATTATTGAAACATTGTCAGCGAAACAGGAGAGACAACCCGATATAAGATTTAAAAAACTAAGGAAAATTAGATTCCTTTAATCAAATGAGAAATTAACTACTTTTTTGTACAAAGTGTTACACTCAATAGTTCCATCATCTTTTTTATCCATTAGAAGTTTTCAAAAGGAAGCTATTGAGTTTTACATGGAAATAATTACATCCAATTATGAATGTGACTTTTTACAAGAGGATTATACACTTGAAACACCTAATGTGTTAATGTTACATGCTCATGGCTCTTGATGAAACCTCTGATTCACCCTCCTGCAACTCCCTTTCTGAAGCTTCAGCATTTTCCTATAAGACACACCACCATATCTTAATCAGTTAGCAACTAGAATATAATGAAACTGTAAGTGGGATTATTCTACATGAGTGAGTAAACTAGACTGTAATCCTAATCCCGAACATAAAATCCATTGCACTACAAGTAATGGCAATATTCTTGTTGAAACCTGGAAATTGTTGTTAAATCAGAAGATCAAATTCTAAGAGATTTTAGAAAGCATGTGGGAGAGATCAGACCATATGAATGTTTAGAACAATACCCCAGTTTCTTTCGATTTATGTTCAGCAAGGTACCGATCCAATGCGCCGTCACCACGCAAAATTTTCCCACCACATCCTGGAGCACTTATCGATCCTACAGACTCGTCATCAACTAAAACTGCATCTATCCTGTCACTTTCCGCTTTATCGTCGGGAATCTGAGAGAGAGAAACAAAAAGAATGATACAAACCATCAACAGCCCTAGCATTCTTTATTCTTTTGGGCAGTGTATTTCATATAAACCTCCAGGCATTGCATACCTCGTACATGGCTTCAGTTAGAATACTTTCCAGTAAGGCTCTCAAACCCCTGGCGCCAGTATTCTTAGCCATTGCCTTTTTAGCAATGAGTCTCAGTGCGCCTTCTGTGAAATGAAGCTTCACCTGAAACCAGTAGTCATAGGCTATCACACAGACCTAAAGTAATCGAAGCATTGATGATTTGATGCTTAAAAACAGTAAGAGATATATCATCTTACATTGTTCATGCTAAACAATTTCTTGTACTGCTTACCAAGAGCATTCCTTGGTTCTGTGAGAACCTGTGAACAAAAACAAGGCAAGTATGTGTCACCCATATTCATATCAGTTAGGAAATGAAAGTTTCAATGCAAACCTTTCCTTAGTCATTTCCAGATGAAACTTGTTTAAACATACGCAGGAAAGGCATAAAGGCATTTTAATCAACTATTCTCAAGCATTATGAAATGTTCCACTATCGCATTCCCGATTCCAACTTAAACAAAATTGACTTCTTCCCTTTGAGATCATTGGCATGTAAGCTAAAAGTATATAAAGATTAATACAAAAAGGTGAAGAAAAGATTACCCGCACGAGCTGATCCTCTGTTAGGGCTGACAAACTAACTAGTATTGGAAAACGCCCAATAAACTCTGGTATAAGGCCATACGCAATAAGATCAGCACTCTCAACCTGCAGATATACAAAGTGTTTCAGGCATAAATACGTATTTCGTACCCACTAACTATGGATAAGCGACAATTAATTGTATGTGCTATCTGAAACATTTGGAAGGATCCCCATTCTTACAGATTCAAGTAAAGATGATGTCACCACTGCATTTGTTACTCCTCCAGCTCTCATGTTAGATCGAACAGGTGCTCCAAATCCAATTGATGAATCTTGCCGTCTGATATGCATAGATTTTTTTAGTTCCAATATTCAAAAAGAAAGACTATCATGCAACAGTATTTGCAAACACAAAACTACCACAAGGCATTACCTCTCTGAAATTGTCTTCTCAAGATCAACAAAAGCTCCACCGCATATGAAAAGGATATCTTTTGTATCTATCTGTGTCATAGTTGAAACAACTTAACATCAAACTCCCAAATTAATGATGAATTTAAATTGGAGGGTGATTAAACAAACTATGTAATGATTATGGTGATGGTAATGATACTAAAGATATCCTGGTTACTGAGATTCATTCCCTTACATAGAAAATTTTTACTAAAATGTAAATTAACTAATAACCAGCCATATGAACACTTAAAAACGCTTGCAAGAAAACTGGAAGGGGAACTTTAATTCCAAATTTATTAGTAACAACCTCAAGAACAGACATGATAAGATGAAGCCTAATGAAGAGTAGATAAGCAAATAGGTGCCACCCTGCAGCTACATGATCCACAAAAACTAACAGTTCAAAGCTACTTCACACTTTCAAAGATACTAATGTATTTTTTAAGATAAGGAGAGAAGGAAAGACTGTCCCCAGCAGGAATTACACATATTTTCCTTTGGCCCATTTCCTTGCATATCTATTTGACATGAAGCCAAACTGGTCATTCACTTGCTACTTATATCAGTTTGACTTTCCCATTCAAGAAGAAATTCTCATATTATGGTTAACTGAAATCAGTAGCACCTCGAGGTATCCTCCACAAAATTGGAGAGATTATCATTGCTAACAAAAACAAGTGTAATCTAGGATGTAGATTTCTATTTAGCAAAACAGCAGTGTATGTTCTAGTGCAAGTAATATAGCAGATCCATTCAGGGAATATATGGAAGGCCACTGGGTTCATACCTGTATGTTATCACCCCGAGGATGTTTCCTTGCACCTTTTTCTGGAACATTCACTATCTGAACAAAAAGGAACTTCTAATTATATGCTACCATTGGAAACAGCGGAAACAATGTGTGCTAAGGAAAGAAAAGTTGAAACAAAAACAAACTCATATAATATGCTAGCAGCCGAACTCAAAGTAAGAAATACCATTTATCTTATCAACATCTATATATATATATATATGAAAGCTGACAATGAATCTTTCCCCATATCTTTGACAATTAGGATTGAATTGCACTGGATAAGAACCAGAACAGAGTAATTTGTTACCAAAATAATTGACAGTTCTCCGCAGACAAATCTTATGCTATTACATATATCACACAAGAACCAAACCTCAGAATGTATTGCCATATGTCCAGAGTTAACCTTATCCAGAGCTTAATTGCTAGGGTTTCTACTAAGCACCAGTCATTATAGAAACAGAAGTTCAGATAAGATCCAGAAGATAGTGAACTTGTTGGTGTTTACAAAGCTGCTCTTGAATGTCATCATATAATTTATATTCAGGCTTGACCTTCTTAAGCTAAAACTTTGATAGTCAACATTTTCAAGAACAAAAATAATTAATTAAATAAGAAACTGATCATTAACCATTTAAAACTGGTCTACTTACTGTCCCCTCCAGCATTTTCAATAATGCCTGCTGGACACCCTCACCAGAAACATCTCTACTAATATTTAAGCTTTCAGCCTGCAAAATGATTGCAAATGTTTGAGAAAAATGTGAGCCAGAAAAAATCAGGATCAATGCACTAGCAAATCAATATGAACAAGTTCAAGCGACCTTCTTAGTTATCTTATCAACTTCATCAATGTAGACCATCCCTTGTTGAGCAGCTTGGACATTGAACTCTGCTACCTAGACTCCAAAGAAAAAATGAGTATTCGAGTTATTTGTATAGAGAGAAAGCAAATATTATCAGAAACCCTTTAACATTCAGCAGGATATTCTTTGCTATATAGAAGAAAGATCAACTTGCAAAATAAGCAACGTACATTACAAAAATCCTTAGTCACAGCATGAATAGGTCCAACACATATCAATACACTGCAAAGAGGTTAACTACTGATTGAATATAATATTTCATCTTACCTAAAGAACATGTCAAGTTTCAAAAGATGAGGGAAAGAAAAGGAACACTCGATAGTTCACTGAGACTATGAATGTCTATGATTATGAAAAATCATTACAAAATGACATTTAACTTATTCATGGTGAAAGCAGACTGGTTTTCTTTCGAAAATATGAACAAAAAGAAGTGCTTCAGACGAAGAAGAATCACTTGCTTATCAAACACAAAATAATTACGGTCATTCCTTTGACAAATCTTCACATGCCAGGATGCAGGTTAGAAGATTTAAGGACCTATGACCATTATGTGCAAACGTTCACATATCACTACCAACGCATGCTATTGGTTAACTGTTCGGTAGTTGGAGGGATAAAGTGGGTTTACATATCTAGACAGGCGACGAGTTTTTTCTCCACTCAAGCTAAATTACTCAATAAGTTAGCCCACAACAAAAAGTGAATGTAAAAGTCAAAATACAGTAGCCAATGCTAGAAAACAGAGAAGGTGCACAACACTATTTATCACCAAGTGCCAATTGAAAGCAGCCAAGTTGATGGACAACACATACTGGAAACCTGTAGGACTGAAACCTACAGGGCAATGAAATGGTGATCTACATTGCAACCCAATTCAAGGAGCAAAAAGAGAAAACAAATAATAAGCTAAATTAACCACACCCTCCCACCCGAACGCCACCGCAAAAATGGAAAAAATTGCCTCTTCTTTTTGTCTCCTTCCGTTTTTTCCTTGTAATTTAAAGAAGGACCTATTCCCCGGCTCTATCATCAACAAAACATAAATCTCAACATTTTTGGCAAATCAAGGGCACCCTACCTAATAAACCCAAACATAACAGAAAGCTCTTAAATTTGATTATTTCACACTATAACCTGACCAAAGCCTCTATTTAGTACATGGATATTATTAGATAAAAGAGAGGGGGCATGTCTTTTGGGAAAAGGGAAAGGGTACGAGATGGACAGAAGAATTTTATTATCTGAAAATCCTTGCACTCCTTAAACTTATCTAAATCCCCAAGACCTGGAACACAAACCAATGACCAGATTCTATGTCTAATTTGAAAGACTGGAATATAACAGTAAAACCTTGATTTTGATACTTGACACTTGAGCCAGTATAGCATGAGCAAGAACAGAAAACAATAAAAAGATTCTGGATTCTAATTGAATGAAAGCTCTAGAACCTCGTGCAAAACGCCAATGTAACCATGCACGTATCACAGGGATCTAATGATGAGCATGGATGTAAAACAAAAAGACCTCAGATATGAGCGTGTACCGTGAGCAATTTGTACAATATAGATTCAACATCTTCTCCAACATAACCAGCCTGCAGCAGATAACATTGTTTTGGCTCTTTTAGTGGATAGTAGCAATCAGAAATGAAGGTTTATAAAGTGCAACAATACTGTTGCCGGAAGTTAGGAAGGGATTGAATCACTTTCACATAAGCATGCAATCATCAACATCTATTGACATTAATGTATGTAGTGTGCCACTTTTACCAATCATATTGTCATATTTTAAGGAGATGACTTACCTGAGTTAATGTCGTCGCATCAGCAATGACAAAAGGAACATTCACAAAGCGTGCTAGTGTTTTTGCCAGCAGCGTCTTCCCTATTTCACATATAAGTCAGAACAGCCTGGAATTCTAAATTTGAAAGCCTGAAAGCAGGTTTACAAAGGAATCTGAAGAATGATGGTTTAAATCTAAAAATGGCATGGGACTTGTTATAATATTGCACAGAGTTTGTACCCGATCCAGTAGGGCCCATCAAGAGCACGTTACTCTTTTCTAGGTCAACATCATCATCATCATCATCTATTACCCCAGAAGTTCCTGATTCAGCTCCTGACCTAGTATTATCATGAATCACTTCAGTTTCTTTCTCAATGAATTAGTTACACACAAGAAACAAATAACAAAACAAATTTCAAGGTCCTTACAATTGTAGATATATTCAAGGCAACGAATGGAGTTCTATCAGGATACAACACTATGAGAGACAAAGGGTAGCTGGAGACTAACCCTTTTTTCAAGGACGCATGGTAAATCCTCTTATAGTGGTTGTAGACTGCCACAGCAAGCACCTACAATATAAACATAAATCAGTGATTTCAAAAATCGTTGAAGAACGTCAAATGTTCTCAAGATGCATGGAATGAATAAATTAAATCCACAATTAGAGTCCCCCACAACCAATAGTCTCAAGTCAAAACTTAAACACGTAAGAAACCTTGGTGTTTTTTGCCATCCAGTCCCTCTTCCAAGAACTATTTTTAGGCATTCACCAAAAAGAAGCTCATTCTTAAGATAATAGAGGTTCTGCATATGTATGCAAATTACATTACTTATACTAAGCAGCAACAGCTAAGAAGCAAGCATAAGAAAACTTTAAGATTCAAATTAATATAAATCAAGCTCAAGCATAACAAAAGATGTCAGATGAATGAGGTAAGTACGAATTAAGGCGTGTAAATCTGAGCGCATGAGTAAGATAACAACCATCATAGCGTATAAGGATCATGGATTTAGATGGAGTTTTCAACCAATAATCAACTAAGAAAATTCCCCGACTTTTGAAACAATCATAAGATATAAACAGCTTTATAAGTACTTAAATCTCTCCCGTCAAGAATCAAACCACGATGCATAATGCATACAAGTACAGGAAATGAGATGGGGAATCTGGTGGTGGTTCAACAATAATGTAGTTATAAGCAAACAAATAATTGATCCACAAAAGAGAACCTTTTTGGCTTTGTCTTGGCCAATGACAAACTTATCGAGACCCTTGCAAATTTCCTTTGGAGTAGGTAAATCCTTGCCCAAATTAGAGCCACCCCATCCACCGTCCTTTTCTCCTCCATTCCCAGCAGGACCACCACCACCATTAGATCCACCACCACCACCACCAGGACCTGAAGCTCTTATGAGATTAACCCCAGGTGCAAAAGGTGGTCCAGGTGGAGTATGCACGGCCAAACCATTACCACCAGGAGGAGGAATCCCCGGTGGTGGCGGAGGAGGCCAGTTCTGAGGTGGTTCTCCCCCATAGGACCTAAAAGTCTCCCAAAATGAAGCCCTTAGCCTACTAAAACCACTATTCCCACCACTAGGAAGACTAGAACCATAATCCTCAGAGGAATGCTCTTGGATTGATTTGGAATGGGACTGAGTGTGTTTCCCATTCCTAAGTTGCTTGTTATTGCTAACTCTACCAATCTCCACAAAACTCCCCTGAAGAGGAGCAGTCTTATGAGGCCGGAAATAATATGCAGTCTTACAATTTGGACAGAAATTCACAGCCTGATAGTTATTGTTATTGCTACTACTAACATTACTGGACTTATTGGGATTTTCTCGATCAAGATTTGGATAATGACGATTAGAGAAAAGAAGATCCAAGTGCTTGGAACAGCGAGGACAATTGGCCTCTGCCCTTATCTTACGAATTTCACCGTCATCGTCGCCGGAGTTGCCGCCACCGTGGTCCCACTTGTACCGCTCTTGGATTGAAATGAGCGACTCTCGCCGGCGGTTGCAGCCTATGTTCATGTTGTGGAGGTAATTCAAGTGCGTGGAAATAGTCGCCGCCTGAGCCAACATGTAATTCTGCTTCCGCCGGCAAATAGGCGTCTCAGGTCGGCGGCCGAAACGAGTTCCGCCGCCGGAAGCTAGCAGCGGAGGCATGTCCTTCACTTTCTTCCATCTCCAAATCCCAGACATATAGAAAAATCGATCTTGAAACAACCCCACAACAGCAAACTATGGATTACCACACACCTCCCCACAACCCAGAAAAAAAATTTGACAGATAGAGATCTCTACGTTGTTGGTTTGCAAGTTCCAAGTTCCAAAGAAGAAAAAGATGACAAATTGGGATCTGTAAATGCTACTATGGTACTATAATGATGACAATATTATATATACACGGATAAATACATGGGAACAGAGGACTAAAGAGATTGCTTCTGTTGTTGTGCTAAGAAATTCATCATTATTAAATTATAAAAGAGAAAGAGAAAGGGATAACTTGGAAAACTTATAGAAAAAAAACCCGAAAAAGAAGATGAAGTGGAGAGTGTTCGCAGGGAAAACAACGGAAAGGAAACGGACTCGTGTACTCTTCTGTCTCTTCTTATCCTCGTAACTACTGATTAGCGTTTGTTTACATACAAATATACGTAGATACAGATGTTCATTTTATCTGGTTCAAGTTGTAAGAATTTTGTGTTCGATTATGACAGTTTTGACTACGTCTTGCAACTCTAAATCACAGCTTTGCCTATTTTCTTGGGTTGACTAACCTTGAGGAGGTTTCGTGGGATTGTGGCGATATGGATTTTAGCACACCAAAAGGCCACGATCAGTTTCATCACTTTAACACGAATGCACCATGAATGAAACCCAAAAGGATAAAATTGCAAATGCTGAATCATAATGTGATCTTTTAGATAGTTTATGATCATGTTTAGTTGATAAGTTTAAGTTAATCGAAGGTACATGTTATAGCTAGAGCTCCTTTGCTTGATTAGAAGTTGAGCATATGAAATCAAGAGTAACAAATGGTCACGCTTAGACTTATTTCAAAGCTTGAAACTTTTAGAGCAGTTTGTTTTCATTTATTTTTTTCATTTTTTGTTTTTGATTTTAAATTTGGTAAAAAAAATTTGTTTAAGTTTTTAAATTTTATTTTTAGTTTTTTATTTCGATTTCTTCCTATTTTCAAATTTTATGAAAAAAAAGATTTTGTTTTTGTTTTTGTTTTTCTCATAATTTGATTTACCATTAGCTACATATATATCGTTTAATTACTTAATGTAATATTATTAATATGAATTATGAATAATTTAAAAATATAATATTATCAATATGAATTATGAATAATTTAATTTAATATTATATTTAATTAATTAAAATTATAAATCATTTAATTTTATTTAAAAGTTTATTTAATCTTATAAATAAGATTAATTTGTAATTATTAATGAATATACAGAATTTTAAAATATTCTCAAAATATATAAATTTCAAATGATTTTGATTTAATAATTAAGGCATATTTTATTTTTAAATTATTTATTTTAATATAATAAAATATTTTTATTGATAATTTATTAATAAATATTATACAAGAGATTAAAACACATTTAATTAATTTAAAATATTTTATTTTTATTTTTTATCTAATATGTAATTATCATCGATGATTTGGTTAAATTGGTTGAAGTCTAGTAAGAAAAATGAGTCTTAATTAATGTGGCCAGATATGTATTGATCCAGTGATAAGGAGACCTAATAAATTTACTATAAATAGCTGCTAAGGTTTGTTACAGTGTGTTTAACTAAGTTTATGGACATCTAATTTTTCTGACCCGTTAAAAGGCCCATGCATTAAAAAATATGCAAAAAGACATTAATCACATACGAATAAACAAAGTTCATGAAGATTATTCAAAAGTTTGAGGAGCTTGTTCAAACTTTTGAAGATAAGCAATTCAGCAACTTATTCATCAATAATGAATAACTATGTATTTTTTTGCATTTTTTCATTAATGCAAATTCATGGTTAATATTGGATCCATAACTATAGTTCACATTATATCTAACATTACTCAACCTAGCCTCAAACACAATTCAATCCCAATTCGAATGAGTTTAGGTAACTAAATACTAAACTTTGAGAGTTTGTTGAAGCAATTCAGCAACCTATTCATCAATAATGAATAACTAAACATGTATTTTTCTGCATTTTTTTCATTAATGCAAATTTATGGTTGATGTTGGATTTATAATTAAAGTTCATGTTATATCTAACATTACTCAACCCAGTTTTAGGTACAATTCAATCCTGATTCAAATGAGTTTAGATAACTAACCACTAAATTTCGGGAGTTTGTTGAAGCAATTCAGCAACTTATTCATCAATAATGAATAACTAAATATGTATTTTTCTGCATCTTTTCATTCATGCAAATTCATAGCTGATATTGGATCTATAATTAAAGTTCATATTATATCTAACATTACCACAACTTATTCATCAATAATAAATAACTAAATATGTATTTTTTTTGCATTTTTTCGATAATGCAAATTCATGGTTGATATTGGATCCATAATTAAAGTTCATGTTATATCTAACACTACTCACCTGGCCTCAACACAATTCAATCCTGATTCGAATGACTTTAAGTAACTAACCACTAAACATCAAAGTTCAGTGGTAAGGGTTGGTCTTCGCTTAAGCAAGGTTGAAGGTTTGACTCCCGCTTGCGTATGCATTAGTGTTAAATACTAAGTGATAATGTTAAGTCGCCCCTCGAGTTCCCGCAAGACACAAGCGGAGATTAATTTGGGCGTGGTAATGACTTAAAGGTGTTACGATAGTTTGGGCCCTCCCAAAACACTTAATGGGTTTTTAAAAAAATATTTTATTCAAATTATTTTGAAGTGATATTCAATTTATTAATTTCAAATTGAGTCACGTCTAAATTAACATTTCTAACTATTAGAAATATTAATAGGTAGGCGGTCCAACCCTCAAACGTTAAGGGGAAAAAAAGGAAGACAGAGAATAGAGTATGTTGAACTTTGGTAACTAAGGAATATCTCATTTAAACACATAAAATTGATGTGATAAGTAAATCAAGATGAGTAAATCATTTGGTCACGAGTCAAGTGGATTGGTACTTTCTAGTAATCATACTTCAACAAGATATTATACCTTAGAAACTAAGACAAAAAATATATTATAATATATATAATAAAAATATAAATATCAAAATATTAAAATTGCTGCCATTCGTAGACCATCCTGTCGACCTCTGGTCTGACAGGTTCCTGGACCCTTTTAGAATATTGGAGCAAATTCCTTTTGGGATTGACGGGGGCAACAATGTCGATCTCTCCCCGGCCAGAGTTGATTGGAAGGAGACCCCTGAAGGTCATGTTATTACCCTTGA
Organism: Erythroxylum baracoense; assembly: GCA_025629805.1. Lineage (NCBI taxonomy): Eukaryota > Viridiplantae > Streptophyta > Magnoliopsida > Malpighiales > Erythroxylaceae > Erythroxylum > Erythroxylum baracoense. Next base: position 3,940,603 of record JAOTAY010000003.1, on the reverse strand, counting down.
CGTTCCAGGGTTGAAAAAGGAGGACTTGAAGATAGAAGTGGAGGAAAATAGGGTTAAGACTTAAGAGGGTAGATGGAGAGAGGAAGAGAGAGGGGGAGATGAAAGATGCTGGCAGCTCAAAGTTGAGAGAAAAACCAGGTTGGAGGCTGGGTCAACTTGGGCCTGGCCCGTTGATTTCCGGTCGGTCTGGAAGGGATGAACCGGGCCCCGACCCAGTTGTCATATCTCTTGTATAAGGGAACCAAACCCTAGATTAGGGTTTTCAGGTTGACACTGAACGCTTGAAACAGCGATGGC
>JAOTAY010000003.1:3909081-3924940 GCA_025629805.1 Erythroxylum baracoense | reverse complement strand
AGTGTTTTGCCAACGCTTCTGACAGAGAAAACAGAAGGCGCCTTGATGTCATACCAATCCTTCTTAGCAAAAGGGTCCGCTCTGTTTCATTTGTTCATCATCAAAACCCAACCCATCAAAAACCACAACCACAAACATCCATAAACTCAATGTACAGTCACTAAACCGACAAATCAAACCCAAACATAGATTCCAACTAACAAAACTTGTTCAAAAAATTACACAAATCGTATCTAATCATCAAGATACGATTAACAGAAATAAGAAAAGGGTCATCGAAAGAACTCACGCCTTCTTTTTGCCACCCTTCTTGCCCTTGGAAATCCTCTTGTTCTTCCTGCAAAACAACAAAGAAAAAACGTCAATAACCGATCTTTTCGCGAAAACATTCATAAATAAGTAGAGATAAGGAGACATTGAACAGACACAGAGATACATTACCCAACGGCCATGGTTGCTTCAAGGAGGCAATACAAGTAATCGAGCAGGCAATCGCGATACAACCTAAAACCCTAGGTTTGCTTTTTTCTTATTAGATGGAAACTGGGCCGAAGAGGACGGACTTAAAGTCAACGGGCCAGACTAAAGTTGAGCTGACCATGGGCCTGTTTTTTCTCCCAACTCTGATCATCTTGTCTTCCTCCCTCCACTCACTCTCAACATCCTATTTTCCTCCACTTCTATCTTCAAGTCCTACTTTGTCAACCCTGGAACGTCTAGGGTATTAACATGACCTTCAGGGGTCTCCTTCCAATCAACTGTGGCCAGGGAGAGATCGACATTGTTGCCCCTGTCAATCCCAAAAGGAATTTGCTCCAATATTCTGAAAGGGTCGAGGAACCTGTCAGACCAGAGATCGACAGGATGGTCTACCAATGGCAGGACAGATGAAGTAGAGGGTTCAACAGCTAAGAGAAGGAGCAAGAAGAAACCGAGAGAGAACGAGGGTCTCATCGTTTTCCAATTTTAAAAATTTTATTTAATTTGAATTTAAAGATCAGTCCAATAATTTAATCGGATTTTGATTACCTAAAATATACGAATTAACTCATCCTGGTAAGAGGGCACCTAAGGTTGTCATTATGAACTACCAAGCTAGAGCAAAGAGAGCACGGAAGTGTCAAGTTGTAGGCTCAAGATGGCAAATTTTTGGCGCTACTGATGAGTTTCTTTCCAAGATAAGAACAAGAGCAGGGAATGGGGATGCAAAGTTTTCTAGTATCATCCATCTCCCCTTTTCATGCATTTAGCTGACAAGAAGAAACCAACATCCTAGAAAATCCCAAAAATGTAAGCAAGCAGCCTCAAAAATATATTTATGGATTTGATTCGATCCTGACCTCCATATCCAAGCCTAATCTAACCCCTACCTATACACATATATCTGTATATGGTCCCCTAAGGGTAGGTTGCAGCTTTTGTTTCTTTTGCATTTTCCGTGGTGCTTCCTCTACGACCATCATTGGAGATTACTGACATGAACAAGACTTTCATTCTTCACCGAGATTGAAGTTGATGCGCTTTGATCTTCCTGTTGGCGTGTTGTGACGGAGGGAAGGGAGGATACGATATGATTTTCTTTGTCCACTTCTGCTTGGTTTCTTCTGAGAATTATGTATCAGAACTGTTTAAGTTGGAGTTCCTGCCACAAATTTAACAGTGATAAGGAAAAGGACAGAAGAACTAGCTTCATCTTTTGTCACAGTCAATATCCTATACATCCATGCATCCCGATTCAATTGATCTATCCATTGAGTCAACATCTGAACTTACTTCCATGGATGGACGCTTCAACTACTTCCAATATTGAATTGAACGGAGTGACTCTCTAAAATTCTGATACGTTATAATTCAAAATAAGAATCTAAGTACAGACATACATTATAATTTTACCAATTTGAAGGTATGTGACATTATTGATTTGTCATTCAATAATCATTAGGTTGATGAGATGGGACTATTTTACAACATATGAATTCTACAGGCATGACACCTCATAGGGATAAAAACAGATGCTAACATCATTTTGATGAATTCGATTTATGCATTATTTAATAGCTATGTATATCTATAGCATTTCTTGCACTCAAAGGTGAAATGCTATATATATATGAATATACTATATATATTCATAGCTGAAGGAGCAATAAAAGTACATTTTCTTAGGACATGAATGATTGATCAAGTAGTGAACATGAAAATTCAATGCGATGTATGCGAAAAGGCAAAAGCTGAGGTGCTGTGTTGCGCAGACGAGGCTGTGTTGTGCAAAGGATGTGACTCAAAGGTTCATGCAGCCAACAAACTTTCCCAGAAACATGAACGTCTCTTTCTCCTCGACCATTCTTCTTCTTCCTCCTCCTCCTCCTCATCATCATCATCATCTTCTTCCCAGCTTCCTCTCTGTGACATCTGTCAGGTAAATACACAAGTACAACCCCATCTCTTCTAATCCTCGTTTCGGTACTTCTCGTGCAAGTACCGGCTCATTTGTGCCTGTAATGCTATGGATTTATAGTAAAACTGGCACATGCAGGAGAGAAGAGGATACGTTTTCTGCTTGGAGGATAGGGCCATATTGTGCAGGAATTGTGACATCTCAACTCATGGAGCCTCCACCTACGTCTTGTCACATAGACGATTTTTGATAGGAGGTGTTAAAGTTGACCTCCACTCTAACAGAATCGACGCCTCGAGCTCACGAGCTCCTGTGTCAATGGAATTCTCACTTGATTACACGCCAGACAAGGAGAGCAGCGCAACGAAGACCATGACAAGGAACTTGGAGGCTTCATCGCCAGAAACCACCGTGACTTTCCCCGGTGAGGATCCTATTTTTATCACTCCTGAGCAACAGTATCAGTGGTCATTTATGGACGATAAATACGACAGCAACCTTTTTGGCTTCTATTAATTTTCGGATGTTGAATCATCTAGGTTTTACAATAAATGGTAACAAAAACTTTCAAGGAAGCGATCATTTCCTGTCATGAAATCTCATAAGCTTTTTCGTTAATTGTAGGCTTTGTAGCTCCAAATTTGCATTTCTGTAGTTTATATACAATCAACCTCTGCTTATCAGATAGTTGTTTCGGATTAGTGGAAGTTGATATTCCATTTGTCGTCTGGAATGCAACTAAGACAAGGAAGTTCTGATCATAGATTGTGATTGACCACTCGATTGTACAATTGGTGCCAATAACATTGAGTATAAACCATAATCATTTAGACATGTATGTAGAAGTTCCTTTATCCTAGAATTCAATTGAAACTTTGTTAAACATTAGTAAAAGCATAAAAAAATAATAAATTGGAACAAAAAGAAGGAATATGCAGACATATAGGAAGAGTTTTTCCATTGCCAATTTTAACTTCTTCTGAAGTAGGATATTCTAAATGTAAAGTTAAATTCTCTAAATTAGGAGTTAAATATTAAGTGACCCCAGGAGAGGAGGGTTATTAGAAGCAAAATCAAAAGATCGAACGAATTAGTTAATTTGCGGGTACATGTTCATTAGCTTTTTTTTTGCAGGGTGAGCACCAATATCTTGATATACTAACGAATTCATAACAATTGTGAGCATCAATTCCTCTTGGTAAAATATAAAGGAAAAATTGCTTATAATTTACGATCCTCCTTCGATCCTTACAAAGCGGAGATCTTTGTGCACTAAAACAAGCTTATCCCGTCTTCTTCTAAATTAAAAGTTATAGGTTATTTTTGTGTTGTGTTTGTTGTAACATGGGCTGGTGGAGTTACCAATTCTTTAATTGGTGACTGAAGTGTTATATTCTCTTCTTCACTCTACAATAATCTATATAAATCATTAACGGAAATTGCATCAAAACGATTCTCTTCTCCAAAGACCGAACAAAAGGTCTATAAATTGTTTTAAAACCATTATCAATAACATGGACAAGGTCATTAATGATGTAAACCTATGTCTTTAAACTTGAGGCATAAGCATTGGCAAATTTTTCTTCAGCCTTTCTTAAAAAAAAATTTTTTTCTTCAGCCACCCAAGCAGTTGATACTCCAGTAATTTAAGAGATAAAATCTTTTGTATGGAATCCAATAATCTAACTTAGCACCAATTGATCTTGTCTAAAACATGTTATGTATTTTGGATTGATTTGATATTTGCAAGATCATACTTATGTAAAAGGCTACTTTAATACACAAAGTTCATCCTTTTACAGAAATTAGGAGAGATGATCATCAATTATATACAGTCTTTTTTTTTATATTTTACAAAGAAAGTGTTTTTTTTGACTCGAACTTGTAATCTTCTGGTCACAATGGAGTAACTTACTAAAGTAAATAACTTGTAAACTTAATGGATATTTGATAGAAACGGAAGAAGATGATAGAGTGCTTTAAATTCAACCCTTGTATATTAAACATGCAAGGTATAAATATAGAGTATACAAGGACATAGTCATGTAACACATGGCCATGTAATAGGAAACTAAGTTGTACAACTCATGTATAACAAATTATAACAAACTTATTATTATTCTTACCATTGTGTTCTATACTTTTTATTAGGAAGCTCAATGGTTAGGATTGTGTGTAAAATATTTACCTAAAATTAACCTAAAACTCATACAAATTCTCTTTATTATAAATAATTTTTTAAATGAACTAGTCTATCATCTTTGATCATAACATAATATGATTAAACCTGCCATGTTTACTATCTTGTAGTTTTCTCTTCACACTGTTCTCTACTCTAGGCTTTAGTAGGAAAGTTTTGTAACCATTATCTTGCACCTTGCATACTCCCCTCACAAGGAACATCGGAATTGTGGGGATCTTCATCCTCAAACACCACCCACTCCTTGCTGATTTTAGTTTCAAGTGTACAAGAAAAAAGAGTTGGTGCTAAGTTCAGATTGCTTCTTTTCTTCTCTCCTTGCTTACGTCCAACTGCCATTCCTGCTTCAGACTTGGCTGATGATTGTGTCAGGCAATCTAAAATTGGCCAAGGAGCTATGATTGTACCGTTGATCTTGTTTTGTGACCTAGCATCACAGGTACTGCATTCCTCCAATGCCACAACATGATCCATGGTAATGATCTGCACATATGGGTACTCCAAGTTCTTGTTCTCGATAATCTGCTTACAGTTCTCGTAGAAATCGTGAAGCTGTCGGCTTTGTGGAGAAGCCCTTCTCAGTATCTGACAGGCTAAAGCTCTTGCAGGCCTCGTTAGATCAAAGAACATGTTGACAAGAGATGCGACACGTTCGCAGTATGTTGAGTAAATTTGAAAGCTTTCCTTCAAGATGTTACACATGGCTGCTTGAGCGAGATTATTATCGGAAGGCAAGATATGAACTGGGGAGCACTCCAATACCTTATCTACGAACACTTGACATTTGGGCAACTTGCGAAACACCATATCAATAGACTTCTCATCGTAGCACCTGAACTCAAGACCTTGAGTCCTGACAGGTTCGAGCTTTCCAGCTTGATTGATGACCCAACCTATTCTTTCTTCGAGATAAGCAGCGTACCTGTGCAGAAAACAGGCTGAAGGGTGGTCTGAATTGTTGACAAACCAGCTAGTGCTCATTTGAAGATGGCCTGAAACATGAGCACCGCGAAGCTGGTGCTCGAAGCATCGGTTTCCACCACGCAGGAGACGGTGAATGAGCAAGAGGGTCTTGAAAGCTACGAGGTAGTCTCTGGTTTTGCTGAGACGGCGAGAGATGCGTTCTGCGAGAAAAGGGATAGATCCAGGAAAGTTGGAGACGAGAAAGAGGATCTCACGCATGTACTTGTCGTCAATGGGACCATAATTATGGCCAGTTGCACGAACCACCGCAATCTCTATGTCGGAAAACCCTTTAACTTCATGATGATTATATATCTTCGCCTTGCCTATTGATGCTTGATCTTTTACTGTGCCTAGAGCTTGCCTGAGTTTGCCTTGAATGTCTACCACCACCATTTTAGTTGCTTCTATCTTTTGTTGAATTTGAGATGGAAGGATATGCTTCACTAGCGATAGGCCTCTATATAAAAACCAGAAGTGAACGGAGAATCAACTCTTATATTAAATACAAGCCAAGTACCCAGACTTTTTAAGATAACTAAAAAGCATAATGATCGCATAAAGTTAGAAAAGACCAAATTCCTCCTTAAACTACTCAACCCATAGAGTTAGAAAAGATCAAATTCCTCCTTAAACTACTCAACATCTTATCATTAGACTACTTGTGTAAGACAGTTTAGTAATATTCATAATCATAACAAAAATAAGATTATAAGAAAGAAAAGAAGAGAGGTAGAACTATGCAAATTATTTAATTCCTATGAAAAATAATATTTTCCATCCTATCATTTTATATGAAGGTCATAAGAAGCTGAGTTCAAGTTCCACTTAAAATAAAATGGTTTTTGATAAACATGTGCATAACATGTGATGCATGCAACAAGGCAAACATACCAAGTACAAGCAAGCATTTCCTACAAATCTTTTGTTGCTTAATTACAAGTTCATGGGAATATATAATGGTTGGTCCCGTAGGAAGATGAAAAGAGAAAGTAACGAAGAAAAGGCAGTAGAAGTGGTGGTCATTGGCTACACCGCTAAAGGCTTTTGGATTCTCTTCCTAACCCAAATCAATCAACAAGTCTTTTTATAAACAATCTTTCTCTCTTCAATGGAGAGTTTGTGAGCTTGATTGTGTTGAAATTGAAAACAAACCAAAACCCAAAAAAGTTCTTTAGAATGGTTTCTTTTTCAAGTTTTTGAGTGTGGATTTCGATGAATAAACTAACAAACCTATTGCAAGAGTCAACGAAGCACAAGAAGAGCTTTATAGTGGAAGTGGAGTGAAAGAACCTCATTCTTTAGGAATAGGATTCCTATCTGCATCAAACTTTCCTCCTATTGGTGACATTCTTAATGTGTTAGAATTTTGGACTTTGAGATATCTTCTTCTCTCTTTTCACATCTCCTTCTTGCTTCTTCCTCTTCTTTCATGACTGTATCTACTTTTTCTCTATTTTCTTTCTTGCAAGTCCCCACTTCGATCGATGACAATTTGGCACTCACTGTAAAGGGTTTGGAAAAGGTGGTATTATCAATGAACACTAAAGCCTTAAGAAAGAAGGCCATGAGATTGCATTACTTTAAACGTTTCACAGTTTATCTTCTCTTGTTTATCCTGGCAATATGTAATTATTAGAGGTTGACTTTGAAGCAGCTTGGAGAAATTTTGGACTATAGGAACCAAGAGTAAACATTCTTCATATTCTGTTTTGATCAAATATGAAGCATTTCAGAAGCTGATAAGACAGGTTTTGACAGATTGATGGAAGTATGTATCTTTTAGAGTAAATATATTCTGCAAATCAAGTTGTAGTCAATGACCAAAACCTTCGGTTTAACCTTTCAAAGCATTGGAGAATACAGTTCCAAGTAGTGAAGACAAGTCAGGTGCATATACTCGCTGCTTTTCAGTCAATGAGTAAGTTCCACAACAAACTTCATGCTAAGCCCACCTGGTAAGAAGAAATTGAAGAATATCCCTCGCTTATGGTGCTCATTTGATGCTTTGATACTTCAGATCATCAAGTCAAGCAGGTGATATTTGTAACACCATAAGAACAGAATAAATGTGCAGTTACAACCTTATTGACAAGCCAATGGAAAATAATCAGTTGTCCCACAGGTCCTGTAGCATTCAACCAGACCCATGTTCAGCAAAAAAGTTTACAAACATGAAACTGCTGTACACAAACTTGGCAAGTATCCGATCCTAACCTAAAATAATCGAACAAAGCCTAACAGAATCATTCGAACAGGAATTGAGTTTAAAATATTAAAAAAAAATTTGAGCTCAAGAATCCATAGTTATTATTGCACCAAACAAATAGTTTCTGATGTACAAAATAATTTTACATCGAGAAGCATAAAAATCCCAGTAGATATAAGATTTCAGAAGTGAGTATTTGTTTATTTTACTGAAAACTCCAGAAGGTGAGTACGAGCATAAAATTTGATGCCCATGCAACTAGGAAAGTCTACTCTAAACTGGAAGACAACCAATGGAGAAATCGAGATACTTGTTCCGAAACAAAATTATGTTATCCTAGCAGTTCTTGGGAAATGTAACGTCCGGTCAAACAAAGCATTGGTGTCTCCGCCTGTCAAACAGACAGCCCCAAGTTCTATTTAAGGACAGAGGACCTTTTCCTTTATTTCAGCTTAACTGTGCCTTTCCCTGCCATTTGGGTGGTTGCAACTTGATGTCAGTTTCAAGGGTTGCCACTTCTTTAATTGGCTGCTCACTGAAGAATGTTGCTTGACTCACCAGACAGAATCGCTTAGTTGTGCAAACCAATTGAACAAACAAAAGGGTTAGCAAAATAAGAAGTCTGTCCAGCACAGGAAGAATGCCAGTTTAAAAGTCCTGGAAAAGTTTAGAAGAAATGCTGATTTCCCACTGCTCATAATCTCGATAACAGAGACCCTGTTTCAAGATGCATGGATTTTAGAATTATCCTTCAGCAGGTTTTTACCAAAAATCCTTAGGCTCTCCATGACAGCTTGAATTTTCTCTGATATAGAGGTGTAGAGGCACATTTGTGCTGCTTCGTCAAGTCCACAAGGAGTTGTCATCCATCCGGTTTTTGGGAGAGATAAATTGCGCGACATAGTAATTGCCACTTGCCTCATGTTAGGAAGGTCGAAGTTTATTGGTTCACCAACAACAATGTTAATTTTCTTATTGCATAAGGGAACAGGGGGCCTTCTGCCAAACCAATACTTCTCAGGCATCACCTACATATTAAAACAGCAATATGATGTGAAACATTCAGAAAAACCCCAAAATTAAAGTAACCAGGCCAGCTAGGATTCCATAAAATTCATTCGCAAGTCATCATAACATCTTCACAAAATGGAAATAGCAGAAAAAGATAAAGAAAAGAAATAGGATTATCCGAAGGAATATAGAGATACAGAGATCTTGATTGTTACAAAGAAGTGGCAAATGTAGGGTTTCGCAAGTATAAGCTTACTACAGTTCTATCATCCTGGTTCTACCTAGAATTTTATTTTAAATCCGATAAAGCCAAGTTAAAAATAGAAAAATGGTGATAGAAAATGAAAATCCATAGATGTGAAGCTAAGATCAAGAATACCAACAGTCAACTTGAGATAAATTGGAACAATAAGGCAATGAACGACTAATATTAAAAACCTCGTGAAGATTGAAGGATCTACCCTGAATCCCCCAACTCAAGATACTTTTAAATTATCTTGATTGCTTAGACTATGAGATCAAGCTGCTTGTGAAAATTTTAAGATTTTGATAAATAATATTTTCAGCCAAAGGAAAAACATAATTCTAACTGGATGCCCAACAAATTTTGGAAACGAGTAATAGCTTCATTCCATTAAGTTGCCAACTCTCACTCATATGGTGGAAATGATATTCTTAATATCATAGTTTGCTGGCTTGTCTGACACAGAATTAGAAGCCTGATGATGGTAACTAAACAAGGGGAAATTCATATAAATCCCTAGACAAGAACATCAACAGAAGAACATTCACCTCTTCAAAACCATGATGAATAATTGGCAAGACTATTGGCGGTACAGAGGAGCGAGTAATCAGACTTGCAGTTCCCCATTTTAACCGTCTTATAGGAGCATCTGTTTGACAAACCTTTCCTTCAGGAAAAGTATGTAGCTGTTTATTAAAGACAATGAACACATCATACCAAGCAGAAAATCATGGTTCATTCTTCGAGAAAGAAAATGAAACGCAACAAGCTTCCATTTCTTAAGAACTTCATAAAACCTGCAATACTTGATACAGTTACTCAGTACACGTACTTCTAAAAAAAGTGTAACATAACAGTAGGATACTTAGGTAAGTACCCATTCTCCATTCCCCAAGCGTTCAAGAGCTTCGTTCATGTGTTCTTGATAAATACCACCACCCCTTGTAATAGGTATACATTTGCCTGCACAATTTACTAGCTTAGGCACTAAAACTGAAACAACAAGAAACAATCCCATTACAACGTGCAAATATAAGTATCCCTAGCATTACACTAGTCAAAAACTCCATCAATGTTCAAGTTAAACCATTCTAGTCATGATGCCCGACGTGAACCCAAAACATTCAAAGAATTACAGTTAATTATTAGATTCCCTTTTCACAGTTTCCTTGAAATTACTCCCTTTTCAGGATACAATCACAATCCAAAAACAGAAGAAAGAACATAAAGAAAGCTTGGAATAGCTCACCAATGCGGAACACATAAGAGTAAACAGGATTCTTGAAACAAATGTCTTCAGCCGTCAGCACCCACCGACCCAATTCAGAATTTGTAGTGGGAAATCCCTTGAATCCCCACATTACAGGATCATCTAGCCTATTAAAGAAAAACAACATCTAAACTCAAGTTCACGAAACAGACACAACCAATAACTTAAAAGAAAGAAGCAAACTTTTTGGAACTTACGTAGACATATGATTACTGACAGTAATGAGGGGAACCCCGGCAGGTCGAGATCGGACAAGACGGACGAGGTTATCGGCGTTGTGAACGGATGTGGTGTTTAGAACATTGGCCACGACCTTAGCGAAAGCTCCGACCAACATAAACACCGTCTTTCTGGGAATCCCACGTAAGTGGTTGCCTGCCGCCGCCCATTCCATTGTCCGCCCCATCGATCCACTCTTAACTTCTCGGGGTCGGTGTCAGTTTCACATGGAGACCCGCTGATTAGTGACCGGTCCTATATTTTTAATATAAATATTTTTTATTATAATTATAAATTATCTTAAATAATAATTTAATTATATCAAAATTTTAGTCAGAGGGAGCAAAAACCCCTAGAGAGAGAGCACTCACCAAGTTGGCGTTTGCAGGACACACACTATCACAGGTTTATCTCGTAACGCAATTATATTTGATCTTCAGGTACTGCAAGCTTCCTACCTCCTTTCACTTGAATCCCAACAAACGAAACAGTTCTTCGTTTTGTCTTTGTAATTTCAATCGTTATTGTTTTGTGTTGAAGAAGAAGCAAAACAGATAGATGACTGACCGGTTGACGCGTATAGCCATAGTGAGCGGCGATAGGTGCAAGCCCAAAAGTGCGGTCATGAATGCAAGAAGAGCTGTCCGGTTGTTAAAACCGGTAACCCTTTTTTCGTTTTTTTCACAATTGGGATGTTTAGAAGGGATGCTTCAGAATGCAAAATTCAACTACCCTTCAAAACTAATTGGATTCTTGAGGGAAGACATGGCCAGTGTTGTGATAAACGGTTTATGATTGGGTGGAAAATAGGTATGTTACATTATAATCCTACAGTATGTTATTTGTAAGTATTAAAAAGAAGAAAATTTCAATTAGATAATTTATAAATAGGCTCGGTTTGCTATCGTTATATGTTTTATTTGGAGATTGTCGTTGGTAATTCTGTATTGTCGGGATCCAATTTTCTTATGTTCTTGTTTGGTTTATTGTTATTGACAGGGAAACTTAGTATTGAGGTTTCTGCGGCATCTAAGTTAGCTTTTATATCTGAAGAACTATGAATTGGATGTGGTATCTGTGTTAAGGTTTGTAAGTTGAGTTTTGAATATTGTTTGCTTTTGTTTCTTTAACATGTCGGGCTTACATAAAGCTTACTATATGATGCACTAATGCAGAAATGCCCTTTTGAAGCAATTCAAATCATCAACTTGCCAAAGGATTTGGATAAAGATACAACTCATCGATATGGCCCCAATACCTTTAAGTTGCACAGGTTTGTCAGTGTTGGTGGCTCTTTGAGGGAACTGTTTTGTTGTGCATTTTGAAGATTAACATGGTAGATTTCCCTAACTTCAGGTTACCAGTCCCAAGGCCTGGGCAAGTTCTTGGCTTAGTTGGAACTAATGGTATTGGGAAGTCCACTGCTCTCAAAATTTTGGCTGGGAAATTGAAACCAAATTTGGGTCGTTTCCATGTAATGCCCCAATTTGTCATTAACGTAGTGCTTTATTATGGTTTGTTTTAAAAACTTTTTGGCTATTTCTTCTCCTTGCAGAATCCTCTAGATTGGCAGGAAATTTTGACCTACTTTCGTGGATCTGAGCTGCAAAATTACACGTATTCTGGAAGATAACGTTAAGGTACTTTAGAGGATCCTTGTAATCTGTCCAACTTGTGCCCATAAATCCCAATCTTATGCTATTTAACAGAATTTCAGAGTTTTTTCATGTCACCACTAAGCATCATAGTACTCCATGAGTTTATTTTGGCCAAATGATTTTCACTTTGCCAGATTTAACACGAAACTATATTGTTTAGGCTTCGAGTTAAGATACAACTAGATTTGCAATTTATTGCTCTTGTTCAATTTATGATGTATGCTTGGAAAATTTGAAGATGTATGTTTGGACATCAAAATAAATTGTAGCCTTCCTTTGATTTATTTTATGGTCGAGGCAGTTACTGTGCACCTCACCTCAGTTTCTTCGTATTGACTTCTTTTATGTGTCCTTCGATTTTAGAATCTGATGAAATGGGACCAAATATTATATTTCTTTGGAAAAAATATAGAATGTGTAAAATTTTCCCAAGAAAGGGCTGTGGGCTAATGATTTTAACCTAACTCTGCATGTGTGATCATGTTTCTTAAGTATTGTGTGAGTGTGGCTTCCCTATCATGCTTACTTTACATTGATTTGTATATCTTCCAGCTAAAGATACATTTAATCTTCAACAGGCTATGACAAAGCCTCAATATGTTGATCACATTCCAAAAGCCGCTCCAGGATCTGTTCGACAAGTGCTTGACCAAAAAGATGAGAGAGATATGAAAGAACAACTTTGTGTTGATCTTGAGCTGAACCAGGTTCTGGATTGTAATGTGGGGGATTTATCTGGTGGAGAGCTACAGAGATTTGCTATTGCTGTCGTTGCTGTACAGAATACTGAGATATACATGTTTGATGAACCGTCAAGTTATCTTGATGTCAAGCAGAGGCTTAAAGCAGCACAAGTGGTTCGATCTCTGCTCAGGCCCAACAGGTTGGACATTCTCCTTTATATATTGTCATTGAACAGTTTTATATGATCTGGTACGTAACTTTTATCTACATTTCAGCTACGTAATCCTCGTGGAGCATGATCTTAGTGTCCTGGATTATTTATCTGACTTCATTTGCTGTTTATATGGGAAGCCTGGTTCGTATGGGGTTGTCACCCTTCCCTTCTCTGTTAGAGAAGGTATTAATATATTCTTGGCTGGATTTGTACCAACTGAAAATTTGCGATTCTGGGATGAATCTTTGACATTTAAGGTAAACCTGTGCTATCTGTTTCTGTTGTTGTTATTGATGTGGGTCCCTTTTATCTTTTATTTTTTTTGGCTGTTAATTTTGTTATCTTTTATAGGTAGCGGAGACTCCACAAGAGAATGCTGAAGAGATTGAATCGTATACATGATACAGATATCCAACTATGATTTAAACTCACGGAAATTTGAAACTTCGTGTGGTTGAGGGTGAATTTACAGATTCTCAGATCGTTGTGATGTTAAGTGAAAGTGGAACAGGGAAGACAACATTTATCCGGATGCTGGTAAAGACAATTTTATTCAGGATCTCTCTTTCTATTGCTGCTTCAACTGCTGTCCCTTCTCTTGAATAAAGTTTGCATCTAATGTGCGGGCTGGTTTACTTAAACCTGATAATGTGGAAGGTTCTGATGTCGAGATACCTGATTTCAATGTTTCTTACAAGCCACAGAAAATTAGTCCTAAATTTCAATCTACTGTTAGAAACCTGTTACATTCAAGAATTCGTGGCTCTTATATGCATCCTCAGTTTGTATCTGACGTCATGAAACCACTTCTTATTGAACTCCTAAGGGATCAAGAAGTCCTTAATCTATCTGGTGGAGAATTGCAAATAGTTGCGCTGTGTCTCTGCCTTGGAAAGGTAAATGCTTCCTGCTTTCGAATAATAAAATCTCCTTTATGATGTATGGAAGATAGCAACTTGATCTGCACAGTTGATACCTGTTAATTATGCTGCTTTACAAGAAAACTGTGTATTTGTTGTTGTTGATTTTATTGCTTTGATGTGTTTGTTTGGCCTGACAATAGATATGGTTGGGATTCTTCACAATTATGACACTTAATACGTGGCTTTATGTTTCTTATATGGGTGTGGAGTCAGTTCTAAGTTATACATAACTCTTGGAGTGGGTTAGGACGTGTGAAGAATGATTGCCTCAAAGAAAAATCATATTTTTTCTGTATGAGCCTGACTTGCCTTTTGATGTTTGCATCCAAACTTTGTAATCGAATCTGTTTATATATATCCAGTTTAAAGTACCTCTCTTCCACTGTTACTTAATTCATGATACAGAACATGTTAAACACGTTACATGCATGAGGTATTTAGGCTTATTAACTGTCATTCAAAAGGTTGATGAGATATTGGTTTCAGTTCCAAGAACGTACGTGTTATAATTGCTTGTGGTTTATTTGGCTCGAAGTATGTAAAATTTTTGCAAGCAGAAAAACTGCTATTTCTCATTATTAATCAGACAGATTTTATCATTATTTCTTGTTGGTATAAATATTGGTTTATGTTATGTGCTTATTATAGCCTGCAGATATTGATCTGATAGATAAACCAAGCGCGTATCTTGATTCTGAGCAACGTATTGTTGGTTCAAAAGTCATAAAGAGGTCTATCCTCTATGCAAAGAAAACTGCATTCGTGGTGGAGCAGGATTTCATAATGGCTACTTACCTTGCTGACAGAGTCATTGTTTATGAGGGCACCCCATCTTTGGATTGTACTGCAAATTCTCCTCGGTCATTGCTGACCAGAATGAATCCATTTTTATCTGTAAGCTCAGCAAATTCTTGTTTCCTCTTGCTCTCTCTTCCTTAATCTATCCCCTATATGTATGCATTTCATTTGTACTACATATGCAGCATCTGGACATCACTTTTAGACGGGACCCTACTAACTTCCGACCAGGAATTAACAAACTGGAATCAACCAAGGACAGGGAACAAAAATCCGCTGGCTCGTATTATTACCTAGATGATTGATGCAAGTAATCAAACAGGTTTTACCCATTGCTAGCTGCAAATCCTTTTGATTCTCTTCCTCTAGTAATCTGGTTTTTGCTGGCCTATGTTATTCATTTTGCTTGCTATTACTGGACGAGCAGAGTTGAAGAACCTGGGAATCTCAGGAACACACCATTGCAAGTTGAGAAATTGTCAGATGTATTGTCTGGTGATGGGAGAACATTAGACGACTAATTGAGATAGCATTAGTTTCTTTTTGACCCTAACCGATAAAAAGTATATATTTTTAGTCCTAATATTTGTATTAAAATATCAATTAGATCTTAAACATTTTCAACATCTGAAATGAGTTCTAGAAACTTTAGATCATTCAAGTCCTAGATAGAAATTTTGGTAGGATGATGCGTTCGTGTTGACGTAATACGTATTTTTTATATTATATCGTTCATATGAGTCCTGTAATTTTATGGAATCTGTTCATTTTAATTAACAGAGTAAAGGTTGTATTATTGGATCTCTTCACTATCTGTAACTCAAAGGAATTTTATCTCAGGATTGATTAAAAATACAAAATATCATTTTTTTTATTAAGTTAAAAAAATATCATTTTGTCTAAAAAAATTGAGTCTCATCTCGGGTTGGTTTAAGCTTAAGCTTAAATTATAGATCAGTTTAGGGATATCAATGGGCCGGGCCGGGATGGTCCGGCCCGGCCCGTTTATATATTTTTAATATTAAAAATACAAAACGGCGTCGTTTTGTCTGATCAGTTTAGGGATAT
>JAOTAY010000003.1:3878914-3908981 GCA_025629805.1 Erythroxylum baracoense | reverse complement strand
TTTAATATTAAAAATACAAAACGGCGTCGTTTTGGACAAAACGACGCCGTTTTGTCGGGCCACGTGCAGGGCCGGGCCGGCCCGGGTGGACCATGGTCGGCCCGCGGCTGGCCCACGGCTCGTCAAATCCGGGCTAAAATCGGGCCAGGCCGAAATTGACATGTCTAGATCAGTTTATTAAAAACACCTAAATTTGAACTTATGAGTCGGTTTATTGCTACTCTTAATTTTATTGTTGTTATTTAGGGATGTCAACACGGGTCAAAATAGTTCGGCCAATCTGGTTATGCATTAAGGTTGGGCCGAGCACGGGTCGGCTGGCCTGATCGGAACGACAAAACCGACGTCATGTTATAAATTTTTTTAAAAAAATAGAGACAGGTTAGACTTAACCCGTTGGGCCATCCAACTTGAAATCGGGCTAGGTCAAGCTAAGAGCAGTTCAGGCCCGATACATTTCTGTTGTTATTTATTTTAATTAAATACAAATTATTATTAATTTTTATAAATCATAATTAGTACTAATGAATAATATTCAATATTAACATGAAATTAAATTTAATTTTTTTAAAAAGTCAACGGTCTGGACTTTTGGCAATAAATCATATCAATGTGTAGAATGTGAGTTGGGCGCACCCAACGAACAAACATACGGAATCTCGAGGAATTTCAGCTCTTACTTTTTTAAACTAAAATTAAAGAGGAAGAAGAAGATGATGACGCTGAAGAGTCGATGAGAAGCAAATGGTGCAGAGTCCAGAATAATTACTTCTTTACTTTAGTGATTAAGAATCAATTCGACAGTTTTACCGAATCTACTCGAAAGCGATGGGTTTGGCGGAGGAATCTCAGATATCGCCGAGCGACGCCCATCCCGGCAAGGAGCAACAGGCCGCCGGCGTCGGGATCCTCCTCCAGATCATGATGCTCGTCCTCTCCTTCGTCCTCGGCCACGTCCTTCGCCGTCACAAAATTTATTACCTCCCTGAAGCCAGCGCTTCTCTTCTAATTGGTATTGCAAGATATGTGTTTTAGGTTTTGGGAATTGTGATCAAACACAATGTCCCTGTGGTTAATTTTATGAGATTGTGATTTTCAGGTTTGATTGTCGGTGGGCTAGCTAATGTATCTGATACAGAAACTAGTATCAGGTCAGGTTCTTTCCTTATTATTACCCATTACTACTACTACTATTACTCTTTCAGCTTTTTTTATTCCCAAAAAATTGTTACTTCAATTGAAATTTATTCGTTTTTTGTGACTGTAGGGCGTGGTTTAATTTTCATGAAGAGTTCTTCTTTCTGTTTCTGCTTCCTCCTATTATATTATATCCTAACTAGTGATTTCGTTTTAGTTTCATTTGTTCTAATGTTCGTTCTTGTTAAAATATGTTGCTCTATGGATATGTTTTTCCTTGACACAAGTGTCTCGTACTCAGTCAGGGTTCAGTCTATCACCTGTAAGTAGTAGCCTGCTGTTCTTTTTTTTAATTGCAAGTTGCAGCTTTGATTTTAATATTTGCATGGCTTTAAAATCATGCTGCATGACCCACGTGGTGTTTCTTCTTCCTTTTCTTTTTTTTTCCTTTTGTTTATTCTTGCAGAAACCCTTTTTCTCTAACTTTGGGGCTATTGTCACGTTTGCCATCCTAGGAACTTTTATAGCATCGATTGTCACTGGTGTTCTAGTGTGAGTACTTTAATTTGGACGAGGGAATTATAGTTCTGTTGCAACAAGAAATAAACTGCCTTACTGTTTTCCAATGATTCTTGGTTCAGTTATCTTGGCGGTTTGATGTACCTCATGTACAGACTTCCATTTGTTGAATGCCTGATGTTTGGTGCTCTTATATCAGCAACAGATCCTGTCACCGTTTTGTCAATTTTCCAGGTATCCCAAGTGTGACTATCTTTGTGTTGTTGATAATGACATTAATTACATACATGAAAAAAACAAAAAGATGCATGATTGACTCAAGCCATTTAGAACATAGTGGGCATACACAATGATATGATCTAAATTCCTGCAAGTCTGTAAGGGTTCAAAATATCCATGTTGAGCTCCTGCATGAATGGCAGTTGTAGGATCTACTTTCCATTTTTCTCTTCACACCTTGACTCACTGTTTGTTCTTTGATTGGTATGGTTTTATTTGTGAAAAGCATTTGAATGTGTGAAAACATAATGAATGATGATGTAGGAAAAAGGAATCGATGTATGATAAGAAATTCTGATTGTTAGGATAAGAAGATTGAATCCACTTGTTACTCAATTTTAATGACTTTTATGTCAATAATTCTGATATTTATGTTGGAAATTTCTTATTCTGTCATTTCCTTCACTTTTATGTAATATGTTATCACAGGAACTTGGCACAGACATGAACCTCTATGCATTAGTGTTTGGGGAATCTGTTTTGAATGATGCGGTAGGTATTTTATGCCATATTGTTGGTCAGTATTAATTTGTGGTTACTTTTTATTTATTTCTGATAATATTTATTGTTTGGCTTGCTCCATTACCTGTGTTTTGCAATTCATAGATGGCAATATCCTTGTACAGGTATATTTAATTGTTGCTTTTGATTTTATTACCTGCTCCATAGACAAAGTTCTATGCAATTTCAGTGGTATTTTGCTGTGCAGGACAATGTCCATGCTAAAGAGTCATCCTTCTTCTGGGCAGAATTTCTTCATGGTGATTGTAAGGTTTCTTGAAACATTTGTAGGCTCAATGTCTGCAGGTTGGTTTTCTGTTACTTCTGTTTATTACTAAATGTTAATCTTATTCACTATTATCCATGTTTGCGTTGCTTTCTTAGAGTTCTTGAGTTATTTTCGTGGCTGTTTTGGCTTCCATAGGTTTGTGTCTGAATTGTCAGCTTACTCGGACCATTTTACTCCAAATATAAGAATAGTGGAGTATAGGCTGAGGATCATTTTTCTGGAATTAGCTTTATTGCTATTCAATCTTTCTAAACGTGGAGTTCCTTCCTGAATCTCTTCTTCTATTTAATGAAATTTCCAAATGTCCAACCTTCGATTATAAAGATCAAATATGTCTATCTAGTGGCAATAGTACTGCACGCCCTTGGTTATTTATTTTCAGCAGTGATAGTGTGGGGTGGAGCAATATGCCTTGGCCCATATGACGTGGAAATAAATAAATTTCAATTTAGCCATGATAAATTGATAATTGCAAGTTCAGTGTAATAGACAATGCTCCGAGCTAATAAATTCCAATAATGTCTCTACTACGGAGCTTGTTACGTGGATATCTAGATTTCCTCTTGTTACATTGGTGAGAATATAGTTTCTCTTTATTCATGTTCCTTGAATGTTCTCTTCCCTTAAAGATGAAAGCTCTAATCCTCATTTAGGCATTCCAACAAGGTGAAATGTTTTTAGATAATGCACAAATAATTGCCAATTTTTGTTTCTAATATGACTAGTATTTATTTCTATTTTGACAACTTGTTTATCATCCATTTTTTTAATATCATATTTGATGGCAACAAATGTGTGCGGCATTTTATGCAGGTGTAGGAGTTGGATTTACTTCAGCATTGATATCCTTTTCAGTCTATCTTTTAGTCCTTGAATCAAAATTATGCACTAATATTATTTCTGCATGTTTAATGGTGTTTGTTAATCCTTAATTCCTTGAACCTGTTCAAGTATGCTGGTCTGGATATTGACAAGTGAGCATATTCTGTAAAGCAACCTTTATAGTCATTTGTTCACTATGAAATTGAGGATTAATGGTTTCTTTTTCCCTTCTCAGTCTTCAAAATTTGGAGTGCTGCCTTGTCGTTCTGTTTCCATATTTCTCGTATGTTATCCCTCTGCTTGAGTCTCTCTACTTCTGTGTTTTTTTTTTTTTTACATAAGACATCTAATTTTAACGTGAAATCTCTCTGCATCTTTCTAGTTACATGCTTGCGGAGGGTCTTGGCCTTTCTGGTATTGTGTCAATATTGTTCACAGGCATAGTAAGTTAACAAAGAAGAGTTTTCTGTACAACTACAATATTATATTGGAGCAATAGTACTGACTTTTTTAATCCCTCTCTAGGTCATGAAGCATTATACGTACTCAAATTTGTCAGAAAATTCTCAGCGATTTGTTTCTGCATTTTTTAATCTCATATCATCTCTTGCTGAGACATTTGTGTAAGCAAACCATTTTCCTGTTCTTATTCATTATTGAACTACTACTTTACCTGCATTCACTTATTTGTCGAATTGCAGATTTATATACATGGGGTTTGATATTGCAATGGAAAAGCACAGTTGGTCTCATGTTGGATTTATCTTTTTCTCAATTGTATCCTTTTGTAATTTCTCAAGGAAGCAGAATAGCAACAATTATGAAACATCCCTCATTGTCATTCCTTGACTTGCTTCTGACTGTGGCAGATATTCATTATAGTTGCAAGGTATGCGCAATGAATATGCTATAAATGGACAAACACTATAGTTTCTATACATATAAACAAGTATTGTATTCGCTGTATATATAGACCTTTTGCCAGTGAATTGGAAGTTAACGCAACTGTTTATACCTTTAGATGGTGCATCCTTTTCATCCCAAATTGTAACATTTGTGATTATATTGTATTTTTATCGTCATATTATTCATGTGTTTTTGTTCATTTTAATATTTGTAGGGCAGCAAATGTCTTCTCTTGTGCATATTTAGTCAATATGGCTCGGCCATCACATCGTCATATACCTTTAAAACATCAGAAAGCTCTTTGGTACAGTGGTAAGATTAGCAGAAACTACTAATTTGATGAACCCTTCATTGCTATGATGTTACTTAATTCCAATGTATTATTTGTGTGAATAGGTCTTCGAGGTGCTATGGCTTTTGCTCTTGCTTTGCAGTCTGTTCACGATCTCCCAGAAGGACATGGCCAAACTATATTCACAGCCACCACTGCCATTGTTGTTTTGACGGTAGGGCGAGCTATCCCTGTGGTATTTAAAAATAATTTTAAATGCCTGTGGAAAATCTGGAACATATAGTTTAACTTAACTATATATGTGAGCATGAGCTTTCAAAGTGCACATGTGAGAGATCTCTGGGTTTGCCTTCCAGATTATATAGCAATTGTGTTTGCAAAAATAAAAGGGAAAAGTTGACTTCTATTCTGAGTGCATGTCCCAAAAACTTCAATCTATTGTAAGAACTGCCTATTAACTTGATAAAACAGCTGGAACCATGGAAATACAAAACAAAAGCTTGAGGACTGGTTAAAAGTGAGAATATAATGTAAGGCACGAGAATGATAAGATTGAAAGGTTAGCAATTAAATGCATGAGGAGAAACAGTTGCTACTCCTTACACCCTTACTTTGATTTACTTTCTTGCTTCTGTAAATGACTTTCAAGAAATTATTTTTGTAATATCACCTAGTGAATTTGACATTCCCTAATCACCACAAATATTGAGCACAGAGTTCACCCCCAACATATTATATAATCTACATATTGTTTCTTTTGGTACCTGGGTGGAATAAAGGATGCCATAACTAAAAGTTGACAAAGCACCCCAATGGGCTGCAAAATTCTAATATGCTATAGTTAAGACTTTTGCTGGTTGTGCCATGGTATTCTTGGCCTTTCTACACCATGCTCCAACATGTGAAGTATTGCAAGGTTTCCTTGCTTTCTCTCTTTGAGATTTCATCTGCATGATCTTTTATCTTTGAGCCTTTGACAATTAATAATTGTTGTCAGTCCCTAGTTAGTTATTAAAATGCCTACTGTCTAATTGCACTTCAGATCTTGGATAACTAAAATATGGCACTATTTTAAAACTTTCCTTACTTCTGTGTGGTTGACCTTTTCGGTGCTAAACATGAAGCCTTGCATGTGATCTTTTGTTAGCTATTTAGCAACATGACTTAATGTGAATTGCTTGAAACATCCTTGACAATTTTCAGGTGCTGTTAATTGGAGGTTCAACTGGTACAATGCTAGAAGCTTTGCAAGTTGTAGGTGATGTCCATGATGTCCACTTAGCTGACGTAAGTCCCGCCAATCTTACATTCCTGCTATCACCATTTCCATTAGCTAGTTGCAACTCATTGTACCTCTCTAATCTGACATTTTTGTTCAGAATTTTGACAGCAACAATGGGTACGTTGCTCCTTCTTACGATGAGGGTTCATCATCAGGAAACAGGTTACGGATGAAACTCAAGGAGTTCCACCAAAGGTATCTGAAAGTTGTCACCACCTTACTATTTGAATATTATTCTTGTTTTGAGCTTGTAAAGTTGTTATCTCATTTTATTTTCTACATGTAGTGCGGCGTCATTCTCAGCAATAGATAGGAATTACCTGACACCATTTTTCACAAGTCAAAATGGAGATGAAGATGAAGAGGAGCTTGGTAATATGGACTGACTCACATTTCTTAATTACACAATGGTTTATACCTGCTGGAAAATTTTGAAAATGCACCATTTCAGTAAACTAGGGCAACATATGGGAACATGTAGGATTATTGTGCTTTTTGCATTTTCCATTCATATAGACTTCAGGAGGGTTACCTGAATGGCCTTCGACTAGTCAAAAGACCAAGCATTTATATATTATCGTCCTTGTGCTTTTCTTTTTTTACTGTTTGCTATATCATTTGAAAAGCTGGTTAACAATATATTTAATCACAATCTGCTTTCTTGAGAGAATTTTATGGATTCTGGGAACTCTTACTTCTTGCATGACTCTTAAACACTTTTGGTTGTGCAACAGATGAGCCAAGGGTCAGTACGAGGAGAAACAATTTTTATGACCGTGACTAACATATCACCAACAAGTAGTGAGGAATATACACAATCTGTTACATCAGCTTTGTAGATAATTTAAAGATGAAAGCAAATGTATGGCACTTCAGTCGTAGCTGGGAGGATGAACCTGGAGTTACTGTCACTCCATTGCTCCTAAATAGAGTTGGCAATATATGCTACACAATTTAGAGTTTTACTATGCACACAATTTTTAGTTATGTACACATTATCTAATTTTGTTGTAGGAGCTTCTTGGTTTACTCAAAATCACAACTTTTATATCTGACATCACAATTGAAAATGATTCGGTTGTACAAGCATGGTTGATAAGTCTGAAGAAATTGGTTTTGAAGTACAGATGACAATTGACCGTCTCCGGCTCAATCTGTCCCCAACTTGTGGTTCAAGTTCGATCTAAAGTATGATCAAACTCAACGCTAAAATGTCATCATTTTGTCGAATTGGCCCAAGTTGGTTAAGGCCTTTCGAGTTAGTCCATTCAACTCTCTAAGTCCGAATTCAATTGAAAAGTTGATCAACTTAAGTTGAGCTTTATTTGTTATCCAAGTTTCCATCCTATGGAAACATTTACTAATTTATCACAAAGCTGGCTTAATGGCAAAGTGGTGTTATTATTTATAAGCAGTCCATGTTTAACTGAAAATCAAACCTTTTATAATTTAATTATACTCACTTCTAAAATTTGAATAACAAAATTTCGAAAATAACCTCTTTATGAGATAGAGCAAGATTTTGTATTATGTGATCTTTTCAAATCTTGTGTTTTAGTGGAGCTTTCATCGAATGTTGTCATTGCATAACAAATTTAAGACCCAAGGTGAATTGGTCAGCTCCTATTAAATTTTCAAGGATAGGATCATGTGAAGTCAGCATAAAACCACAGGCTCCACACCATGAATGAAATGCCCCAAATTCATTTATTTGAACCTAAAGATTTGATTTTTACCCACAAAATTACATTGGAATAAATAAATCAGATCTTAATTCGATATTTAATACAATAAAAATAATAATTATTGAACATGATTACATAAAAAAAGTAATCCCTTCCCATGTGTTTAAAAAGATCGGACCGTTACGTTCGTCTAACGGCTACTTTCTGCTTTTCTTTCTCAACAACGCCAACACAAAACACCACAACCTACCTCCTCTCCTCTCATTTCTCCGCCCAAACCATGACAGTGGAAGAATCGTCGGCGACGGCGATGTCTACTAACCTGCCTCAGCCCCCACCTCCTCCTCGAAGGCCTAGGGTGAGAGAGGTGAGCTCCAGGTTCATGACTCCGGTGGCTTCTCACTCCTCCTCCTCCTCTACTTTCTCCCCTCTTCCCACCCACAAACACCGTTCTACCTCCGCTCAGAGGCAGCGCAACCACTTGGATCCAGAACCCCTCGACGAGAACCCCCGCGCTGTTGCGAAGCTTTTCAAAGAGAATAGTGTCGGAAGCAGAAACGAGCAGAGGGGTCAAAGGCCTGATACTCCTATTGTCAACACTTGTTCGTCGTTGTCTTCTGCTAAACTGAGATTGATTCAGCACCGGTCTACCTCCAACGTCTCCGCGGCCACCAAGCTGTTTCAGACGTCTGGGATTTCCACTCATTCCCATTCTACTGATTCCTTTTCCTCTTCATCTTCATCTTCTTCTTCTTCTTCTCCACTTTCTCGTACTTCTTCGGATTGTCACGAGAATAACACTGAAACTCGCAGCTCCACACGATCTCTACCTGACCTCCGATCTTCTATGCGGGAGGCAGACATGTTGCCTAGCGTCTCCAGTAGGTTGCTAACGGAAAGAAATGTGAATAGGCCTATCGGAACCACTCCTGCTGACTCCTCCAAAACTATCTCTGCTTCGCCTTGTTCGCGTTCTCTCAATTTGAAGACAGTCAGGCAGCTTACTGGCTCTGTCAAGACGCCTGGCCTTCCCCTGCCTCCGATGAAGGTCACCAATGATGGTGGTAAAAAGAGCAGAAAAGAAGAGGACGTGCATAACCTAAAAATGCATCATAACCATTATCTACAATGGAGATATGCCAATGCAAAAGCAGAGGCGTCAATGCAGAACCAGAAAAAAGAATCTGAGGTAGGTCCATTCTCCAATATAAATTGTATTGAACAGTGGAGTTGAGTTATTTTCATTCTAATATTCTAAATTTCAATTTGACATGCTTTTCTTATATTCTGCAGAGAAATTTATATTCTCTTGCCGTGAAGTTATCAGAACTATCTGAATTAGTGAAAAGGAAACGCATTGAGCTCGGAATTCTGCACAGAGTTAAAACCATTTCAACAATCGTTGAAGCTCAAGTAAGGCTTTCTGGTCTAGAAGAATCATCTTTATTCAGATTTTTGTAGAGCTTCAAGTTATTACTTACTTGAGCCGGTAATTCCCAGGAAAAAAGTAGGTCCTATCTTGCTTAATCTGATCTAGAGCCGAAATTGCATTTGAACATCCGTAATATTATTGATGTAATGCTACTCTAGACCAACTTTTCCAGGGGGAGAACTATGCTCAAGTTATGATTTTGGTTAGCATAAGTGAAATGTTGCTTTCTTGCTTTAGATTTCTAGCAACTTGATAAGATAAATTGGTTTTGATTGATGGAACTTCAAATGGAATGAGAAAGTTTCTTCCATGGATGGAATGTTTAAATACTCTGTGAATTATCTTTGTATCAGATGCCATATCTGGATGAATGGTCAGATTTGGAAGCAGATTATTCAGTATCCTTATCGGAAGCAACTCAAGCATTGTTAAATACCTCGCTGCGACTTCCAACCAGTGGGAATGTTAGGGTATGCTTTTTTGGTCTCCTTTTCTCATTTTTGTTCTCATTACCAGTTAAGCTTTGATTACTAACACAGGAAGACATTACATTGCAGATTGATGTAAAGGAATTAGGAGAGGCACTAAATTGTGCAACAAAAATGATGGAATCCATAGCTATGAATACTCAAAGCTTCATGCCAAAGGTGGGTGGACTGAAGAAATTTCCATTTCATATTTGGAGCTTCAACAGTACCAATATTTTATTCAGGGCCTTATCTAATCTCCATGTGCAGGCTGAGGAACCAGAACTTTTGGCTTCAGAACTAGCCAGAGTGACTGGTGGTGAAAGAGGTCTTGTTGAAGAATGTGGGGGTCTGTTGTCCATGATGTACAATTCACAGGTTTGCCTTAGAATTCTCTCATGAATATGTTCATTCGGTTTCACCATTGTTTCCAATCCTCAGATTCGTGTTTGTTTGCTTTTGCCTGGAAATCAGGTGGAGGAGTGCAGCTTAAGGGGCCAGCTTATTCAGCTGCAACGAATCTGCCATGGCCAATGATAACCCCAAAACCGCAAATTTGAAATTTAATGGTGACAGGATGAGGATGATAGTGTTGTTAGGAGAGCTTGACAGAATTTCGTTTGATTTCTGTTATGCTTGTTCCTATCTTTTGGTGTATTTCGTTACTGTAAATTTGTATTCTTTCACACTCCAAAGAATAAAATTGATTCCATTTTACCCCATAAGAGAACTTAAGAGTACTATAGTTACCTTAGGATTGAAATTTGGCCTAAGTTTTGCTCGATCAAGTTGGATGTTAACATTCGAAACTTGAATTAACTAGATTTTTTAGCGGGTTTAGATTGGAGAGGTCAGTTTGAATTAATCATATAAGTTTATTTTATTAAAATTTTAAAAATTGTGTTATTTTATTCATTAAATAAAAAATTAAATAATAAAAAAGATGTAATTTTATGAATTAGTTCAATGTAATTCAAAGTTGTTCTTTTGTTAATGGAAATGAGGAGAACAAATCTTCTATTCTGATTATGATATTTCTATCCTGTTCTATTAAATCTCATCTATAAATTTATATAAGATTCACATAAATGTGTGGATAAAATTAAATGATACAGGATTGAAATACTTTAACCAGAACAAAAGATTTCATGTGGGATATAGGAGATTATGAATTAGCACATCTCATCACTAGAATTTCAAGCTCTTTAGGAGGGGGAGTGGGAAATCATCAGTTGTAATTAGGTTTGATATTGGGCTAGATCAGGCTCCAACACACCAAAGTCTAATCTTGACTCAAACCTCGATCGAACTCGAGATTTGCAACTTGAGCTTGAGCTTGACTTAGACTGCTCAAAGTTCGATTATGGTCCATTCAAGTCTAATTACTTTCTTTTTTAATTTAAACTTTGAAAATAAACAACATCATTTTTATTTAAAAATTTTAATCAAGTCAAGCAGTCAGAAATTAATTATAAGTCAAAAATTTTCAAAAAATGATTTAAATCTATTTAATTAATTCAAATCAAATTCATTAACTTCAGACTAATTCAGGTTAGGTTCGGTCGACCCGAGGTCCAAGTACCATCCCTAATTTGTACCATAATCAAGCATATGCATTTAAGATTTGAAACATTGAGGCACAAAAAATAATGAAGTTTTGGAGGCTACTACCTTATCCATAAATGTATCTTATGTTTGTTTCTTATAATAGTCAGTGTTCTACTAATTTGTGACATTAGTTTAGAATCAAAAATGGTAAATGCTATGATACAATTATGTAATAATTAATTAACTAAGAAAGGATAATTCCAATCAATCAATAAATTAATTTAGCATCAGCTACATCAACAAGACAAGTGACACGCTATTGTATCTACTGAAAACCAATAATTGAGATTTTTGCCAAATTGACAGATTCTCGTCCTCACTCAAAAATAATTCAAGATTTCAAAGTTAATAATTCAATTTGTCTTTTTTCTTTCCTCATTTCGTAGTTTTGTGATTATGATAATAGTATTCGAGTTGAATTGAGTCTAAATTTTACCGTAATATTCTTTCACGATTTTAAAATTTGGTTGTGTTTAAATAATTTAAAATTTTATGGGGTCATAAATAAAATAATATTATTTTTATCTATAAAAATTATAACTCATTAACTTCAACAACATTATCTTGGTCAATTAAAGAGTAAGATGGCTCTCATTTAAGTCTCTCTTTTATAAGAGGTCTTAATTTCGAATCACCAAAAGAAGAGAAGGGAAAAAATTTTCCCTGATTATAGTGACAATGTGGGAGTTTGGAACTACTGAAAACTTGAGATTGATGAGAACTTGATGCTGAGTAAGGACCAGTGATCAATCAGCAGCTGACCAATCAGTATATAAAGACTCTTTATGTGCAGAAGTGTATAAGTTACGTAAAAACTTAAGAGATCTTGAGATTCTAGATTTATCTCTTTTGGAACTCTAGAGATAAGATTAGGGGTTTAGGATTACACTGATAAAGTTAAGATATCTATATATATATATATATATATATAAGAGTAGGATAGCTTTGAATATGTAGCCAATAGCCACTTAGCTTAGGTACTTTTTGTGGGAGTGCGAAACTCTCTCTTTGTCTCTTACCTATCCTCTCTTTTCATTCCAACTGTATGATATGGACTTGTTAGAAAATAAGAATCCAACAACTTGAATTATAAGTTTGGTGGGGTCATTGCCTCTTCAATCCGCAACTCTTTGTAATGTTCAATCTACAGCAAACAAATGTTCACTGTTTTCACATTCATTCGGTTTGCTCCAATCAAATTCGGTTCAATACAATTGGATGGATGGCCTTATGAGAGTAGGTCACCCCCTCCTCTTATCTATAACACAATTAAAATAAATGGTTTGAATATCAATTGTAAAATTATAGCTATAATTATAAAAATAATATATTTAAGTTAAATGTCTAAATTGTCTTTTAATATTTTAAAAAAATTAAGTTGTTATATTATTACTAATAAAATTTGAAATTTAAAAAATAATAAAATTCTTGTTAATGCAATCTATATAGTTTTAATATAAATATAAAAGAAATTGATATTATTTTTAAAATAAAATTTTTAGAGGACAAGCTTTGGAGCAACCGGTAAGATTACTCCTTTGTGATCGGAAGGCCATAGATTCGAGTTAAGAAATAACATCTTTGTAAAATATAAAGAAAAGACTGTGTATAATTGATATCCTTCCCTTAACTCCCGATCCTTACGAAGCGGGCCGGGAGCCTTGTACACTAGGGTTCGTTGAATCAAAAATATTAAACAAGTTTTTATTGTTATGTTTTGTACTATTTTTACATCATATTTAAAACATAATAAATATCTTTTTAATAAATTTTAAATGAAAACTAAGGTGGCAACCAAAGTTAGGCACTTGGTAAATCAGTGTCATTTTCATCACTGTTAGGCTTCACTGTGCTTTTGCAAGGCGGACACGTGAATCATGCCTTAACCAGAGATTGGAAGACAAGGTACGAAAAAGGAGGCCTACACTGCAACCTCAGTTTTCCATATTTATAGTTCAAAATTCAATTAACCAGATTTAATCTGTTGATTTAGAGTTACAATTGTTATCTAATCACTATCATGAAAAAATACGATAAAAAATGGTATTTAACATATATGACTGGCAGAATCAGTCTTATTTCTCTGCAAATTTTTGGAACAAATGGGTATGAATGATTGTTTCAGGTTTCAGTAACTTGGTTTCAATCACTTTATGCAGAACATGAAGCAGAACCAAGGAGCAGTAAGATTCTAGTACAAGATTAATCATCATCAGGTCGAACTATTTCTTTAACAGATGTAGCAGTAATGCCACCTTTACAAGAGAACTTCTCAAGAAGGCTTTTAATACTTTGAATTATTGGATTCAAACCTTTTGAACTCTCCAAGATTTCGTGTTAGATCATTTAGGTTAAATTCTTTATTTAATTCAAAACATGTATTTACGAATTATTACATGCATTATCATTAAGATAAGAGCTAACTTGACTGCGTACCACATAAAGTTGATGAGGGACTACGTCGGTTGGCAGAACGTGACGGCATTTAAGTGCTGCCAATTAAATTAATCATGCTCTTGACTGATGTTTCATTGCACTCTGAATAATTGAGCCCTGCAGTTTAGCTCATTTTGTGTGAAGGTTTCCAGTTGTAAAGATAAACCATAATCTTCCGGCTTCCTTGGAGATGGGATTGTTTTGGCTCATACTTTGCTGTTTGTCCCTAGCAACAGCTTCTCCAGAATCTCAAGGCATGTTAATTTATGTTTACTCGTGATTTAGAAGAAAATTTAGAGCTCATGTTCATATTTTGTGTCAATTATAACTATGAATAGATCTTGCAGAACATGAATTATCAAACAATGGGACTTTACAGCTGAAGGTATATCATGTGAGAGGAAAAGGTTCTTCACTCGTTCAGAACTCCACCTGGTCTCTTTCGGATGTACTCTTACATGACGAGGAACGTGTCAAGGCTCTTACCAAAAGATTAAAGAAGAAACATGTGAAAAGTCCTTCTGGTTCTCGTCCTAAATCAGGACATCTCGTGAAACCAAGTTCTGCTAATATTCCATTGAACCCAGGACTGTCCATTGGTTCTGGTAATTACTATGTGAAGTTAGGCCTTGGCTCTCCTCCCAAGTACTATTCCATGATCCTTGATACTGGTAGCTCCCTGTCATGGGTTCAATGCCAGCCTTGTGTTATTTACTGTTATCCTCAGGTAGACCCATTTTTCGATCCCAAAGCATCTGCCTCCTACAAGAAACTGTCGTGTGGTTCTTCCGAGTGTTCTTCACTCAAAAGCGCCACCTTGAACGATCCCATGTGTGAAACAAATTCTGGTTCTTGTTTGTACACAGCCAGCTATGGTGATTCGTCGTTCTCGATTGGTTACTTGAGCCAAGACTCATTGACATTATCATCGTCCCAGTCACTGCCAAGCTTTACATATGGTTGTGGACAAGACAACCGAGGATTGTTTGGAAGAGCTTCAGGTATTGCAGGACTATCTCGTGACAAGCTGTCCATGTTAACTCAGGTATCTACCAAGTATGGTGACTCCTTCACGTACTGTCTTCCTACAGCAACTTCTGGCTCTTCAGGGGGAGGTTTCTTGTCTATTGGAACAGTTTCTCCATCATCTTACAAGTTTACCCCCATGCTTAAGGACTCACAAAGTCCCAGCTTATACTTTCTGAGATTAGCAACAATTACCGTAGGAGGCCAACCTATAAGGTTGTCTGCTTCAGAGTACAGTGTTCCAACCATCATCGACTCTGGAACTGTAATCACAAGATTGCCAGTGTCCATGTATTCTGTTCTGAGAGATGCTTTTGTGAAGATCATGTCCACAAAGTATGCAACAGCACCAGCTGTCTCTATATTGGACGCTTGTTTCAAGGGTAATCTCAAGACCATAACAGTTGTGCCTGAGATAAGTATGATTTTCCAAGGAGGAGCAGGCCTTCCTCTTGGTGCTCATAACAGTCTGATAGAGGCAGAAGATGGTGTGACATGCTTGGCTTTTGCAAGTTCTTCTGGGACAAGCCCCCTTGCCATCATAGGAAATCATCAACAGCAAACGTTCAGTATTTCTTATGATGTTTCCAATTCCAGGATAGGTTTTGCCCCAGGAGGCTGCCGTTAATATATATATATATATATATAATATACTTATAGAATATGAACAATAAATAATTGTTACATCTGCCTGATATACTGCTTTTCTGGGGTATGTAAAACAGATTACCTTGTTAACTTCAGGGATCAACCATGTCTCCATAAAGAGAGCCTGGGTTACAGGAATGATGTACATTTGATTGTCCTATTCATGTAAGCTTAATTGTATTTAATTACAAGTATCATATATCACTTGAACCTACACTTCCTGCTTAGTCAATCAAAATGTGTTTTCACTTACAATCACTGAGAGATATCATATAATCTACACTTGCTCTGAACCCAGTGGTTGTTGGTTCTTGGGATCAAGAAGAAACACAAAAGAGCAGGGCTGTATTGCTCCTTGAGAATGTCTAGTTTCATACTACCACTTGAGTTGATGTTTACGTGAAGAAACCTGACAATGGCGGCACAGAAAAAGATGTCAATCCTGATCCTTCACAGAAGATAACCAAGAAAATCACAGGATTGCAACAGTAAAATAAACCAGTAAAACTACTGATTCTTACAGGGAAGATTCAAGAATCCGAAATATATAAGTACCACTAACTACTAATTTTAGGCAGCATCAAATAAATGCACTTTCAGGAGTTCCTTACCATTGAATGATGCTCCAATGGGTCTCTGCAAATCGTGAAGTTCCTTCTCTGTTCTCTTGCTAGCCATCAAACCCTTCTCTGTTATATTTCTTTAGTTCGATCTTGGAAATGTAAACTGATGAAAAGCAAACAAAACTCAGTACCTAAAGTTCCATTTATCTACACACAGCAGCTGAATTTGTGATTTGCAAATCTAAGCAAAACAATGAAAAGCTTCCATGACATGAGAGTAGTAAATCCAAGTCCTGAAAGTTCCTACCTGGAGCAATGATAACCATAATCTTGTACACTATAATTATGAAGGAAAGATGACGAACTTGTAAGTTTCAAGATCCCAAATTATACACCGTAAACAAATTTTAGAAAATTCTCTGATCTTTTTTAAAAATTCTTTATAATTTTTAATTTTAAAGAAATCAATTTCAATTAAAAATAACAAGAAATTAGTTATTAATAAAAATAAGTTACTGTTTTCTGTTTATTGTTTATTGTTTTAATTTCTTCAAACTTATAAAAATCAAAAAAATAGATTTTGTTTTGTAATTTTTGTTTTTATAATATAATTTGTTATTAAAATATTATTTAATTATTTAATATTAGTTATTAATAAAAATTATGAATAACTTAATTTTTATAATTAATTTTAAAATCTTAATTTAATAATTACTAATAAATAATATATTTAATCAACGTTATTTTTGACCCCTGGGCTAGGGACGGTCCTTTGCCGACATACCGTACTTATTAGTTGTGATGTTAAAATTGATGAATGGTTACAACCCCAAGCTCTTCCGACTTAGGTCAACAATTGAATTCCTCGTGTTAGAAAGGAAAGGGTTCCCGAAGTCAAACTGACATCAAGTTGACTCTTCCGATTCAAGCCAATTTGCAGCCTTAATTATAAGTTAAGACTTAAGGTTTACACAAACTTTTGAGTAGAAATGACATTTAATCCGAATCCTTCGTAACTCGACCATATCCGATCCAAAATTAACAGAACTTTAAGCCAAAATCAATTTTAATTTAGTTTTCAAGCTCCGGGCCAAACTCGAATCAATGTGAACCTAAAAATTTTGAATCAATACATCATTTTTTAAATTTTAAATTAAAAAGAAATAAATAAGACTCAAAGCACGTGACTTAGGCCGGACCAAAATTTAGGCCCAACCTTAGCCCATGCATTAATTTTCAGGCTACTAATGAGATAGTGCTGATTACTTGGTAAGAATGATGGATCCATGGTTTATCAAAATCCTTAAGCAAGTATGAATTTTTTAAGGGAACAACTCACTTCAGATGCTAATATAAGGTTCAAATGTCAATAGGATTACACAGTACCAACAAGGAAAAGAGAAAGAAGAGTCTCATTACCATTACCCAAGTCTTTACTTATGCTTTGCCCAAACATGACTGGCCGACTGACAGTCCTGAGCCTCTTTTTTTTCATTATTTTACAAACTTGAAGGCTAAAACTCTCCAACTCTATTCCCCTGCTCTTCAGCTTCTGCCCCTCTGAAACATTGCCACTTGCCACTTGCCACTTGCCACCACCAATTATTCAGACTCTGATTCCATTAGAACAAAATAAAAGCAGTAGCATGTCTTTTTTCAAACCCTTTTCAACTGTATAGTAACATGAGGCAATGTCAACTTTGTTTATACACCATAATGATGGATCCACCACCCTCAGATTCTCAGGGAAGTGGACACCAGAATGCGGGCACTGACTACAACTACATACAAGGGTGTAATATCACAGTAAAGAGTCAAGGTATGCATAATTCCTGCATCTGTTGTACTGAAGAAGGCTTCCATAAGTGCGGTCCCAGACTCCGATGAAGAGGGATTCTGTATCGGGACTAAAAGACACACCAGAGATCTCCCCAAAAAAATCGATCTCCTGCTCTTTCTCAAAACCATTCTTTGCATCATATACATGCACGAAATCAGCTGGTTCTGCCATTGCCATGAACTGTCCATCTGATGTAAACCGAATAGATCTAATGGCTCCCAAATTTCCCTTGAGCACAGCAACAGATTTAGACAAGTTCCGGGCGTCCCATATACGGCAGGTCTTGTCTTGATTCCCAGTGGCAAAGATGCGACCATCAGGATGCCATGCAGATGCAAATGAGTAATCCAAGTGTCCACTTAACGTCGTAATAGTCTGAAAAAAGATCTTCAAATTAGCCAAAGCCATCCAAAAAGTTTTTAAGGTCTGAAGAAATAATCAAAGGGTATCAACTACCTTTCCTGTTTGAGAATCCACCAACATTCCATCTGGGCTGTCACCAACAATTACAAGCTGCTTACCGTCAGGACTCAATGAGGTGTGCTGCAAACAGAAACAAGAAAATATCAGAGTATGTTGCTAAGAGTACATCCAGGTCCTGATTCCTGTATCGTGCTTTTCTTTTAATAGTTGTGAAGGAAAAGCATAAGAGAATAGTTGGACTTAATGCAGTATTCCCTTATGAATGGAGCATTCCCATCAAGCAAGCTGTTCATACTAATTCAATCTAGACGAGATTGGGACTTTGAGTTTATCTCAACATTGCGTCACACATTCATAAACACAGGATAGCTACAAGAAAGTCTGTTCAACTAAATATTATTTCCTTTGTTACAAAATATAGTCGCATCAGTTTGCTATCACTTTTTCTTCATTTAGACAGTTTTTCTGTCTTAATAATGAAATATAGTGAAAAAGGATCAGTGAACTGTTTGCACGCATGCTGGCAAACACTAAGACACTCAAATGTGGAGAGTTCAAAGAAGTTTAAGAAGGGAAGAAGAGAAGAGAAGACGAGCATAAGAAAGGTAGGCCTAATTTTGAAGCAATTACCTAATGAAAAAGGCACCACTCAGTACAGATGTTAGTTGAAAAGAAAAGAAATTAGTCCCACATGCACACACGATCATCAAAACTCCAGGTGAAAATGGAGATCGGGGCATTTTCACCACGAAAGCACTCATCATCACCATGCCATGACCCCCCAAAAGTTATTTCCCATTTGCTTATGCTTAGATAGTTTAAGAATGAAAAGGCATAGAAATGTGATCATCAACAATTATTCCATTCAAACATGGTTTTCCTATGGTAAGGGCATGCAAATAAGACTATAAAGGACAAAAAAAACTGCATATAGATGGACAAAGTTCGCAAACAGCAGACGTAAATACAAAATGGATTACTTACATTAACTGGCCAACGAAAGGTAAAATGCTTAGAAAGTTGAAATCTCTCCATATCAAAGTTTCTTACTCCACAATCATTATTTGAAGCCATGAAATGAACAGCACCACTGAAAAAACATTCACCACAAGTGTGTTAAGATTCACAAGGTCATGAGACCAAGATATTTACCCGACTTAATCAAAATTAGAGGCTGGATAAACAACAATAGCAGTCAATGAATGAAAACAAGTAAGAAACCTGGGATTATCATAAATCTCAACTGCATTTGTGATTGCATTATCATCATAAGTTGTCCTGAAGCAGAAGCTAACTCCAGGTCGATCTAAGTACTGCATCATGAAAAGGAATAAAAAGAATTTATAAGGAATAAAAATCTCACTTGAGAATGCAATGCAAAATGACACTCCTTTTATATTCATAGATTGTGACCCATATTGATAAGCAAACAAAACAAAATCACAAAACTTGAAAGGGAAAAAGAAAACAGAAAAAGAAGATGGTGCACTTGATTCAACACCCAATATTAGGATATAATGACGGCAAATTGGAAGGATTAAACCAATTGTAAGAATGATACCAAATTAAGTACACAAAAAGCACATACATGATTCAGCTTTGGTTCAAATCAATACCTCTTAAAAATGATTTGGAAGGCCAACAAACAAATAAATAACTTACAAGCACCAGAGATTACCTTGCATATAAGTTCTCCCTGAAAACCTCCAGCAATCAACAAATTATCCCGTACCGCCAAAGTACTAACCTGTGTTTGAGTAAATCCTTCCAAAAGGCTCCCAGGGTGTTTCTGTGAGACAAAAATGAAATAACAATAGAAACTGATATGAGAACTTGACATTCAGTGAAATAATAATATAGGAAAGACAAAAATGAACACTTCCAACATTTTTCACATAGAATAATACAAGATTAAAAGTATGATGTACCTCACGTGGTGCCACATGACCAGATACATTAAGAACTTCGGTCTTCTTGCAACTTAAGGATGACCAATGGACAATCGAGAAGTGTGACATGAGGTAGACATCATGCTTTGATGTTGACCATACCAAATTCCGCAACTTCATTTTAAAAAGTCAGAATAAGATTTTAGACATTAAACAGGAGTGTAAGTGCTTTTGTTAATCACATGGTCATTCTACACAAAAGAGGGTTATGAAACTCAGTATGTGAAGGAAAAAGAAAGATAAAGGGAAGAAAGAAACATTTGCAATAGAAAACAATGAAAATCTTGCCCAATGCATCGTGTCAGCAAGTAACTGAAATCAAACTTAAGAGACGAAAGAATATGATCCTACTTGAAAATGAAGAATTGTTGATTTCACAGATCTGGTGTTCCGCCAAAACTCATAGTATGTACCCCCTTTCCTAGTAGGCTTGCATTCCTGAAAAAAATCAAAATTGAAATGAAAAGGAATGTTCAAATGCATCTGATGGTACAATAAAACAACAGGTTCTAATCTAACGGTACAATAAAACAACAGGTTCTACCTTTTCTGAACCTTCTCCTGATTGAGGTATGTTCTCGTAATTCTTGTATTGCTCTAACCTAGTTTGCCTGTACTTCTCACGGGAAATGCTCAGTCTGTCCCAAGGAATTCCTTGGATATCTTTTCCTCTCCTAGCATCTGCAGCAGATGTATCTGTTACCCTAGTATCCTGCAAAATAAACCAAAAAGATGTTGCTGTAAAGGGCTCCCTTAGTGAAGCTGCAAAATCATGACTCCGATGCCAAAGCAAATGAAGCACATGAATCATCACTACAAACTAACGACCAGCAACAGAATAAAAGTGCCCAAATTCTAAGAATGGATGATATAAAACCAAAACTGACCAAATGATCATCATCATCATTGTCCTCATCTGACTCAGAATCACCCATAACACGGAAGTACATATCATCATGCGCTTCTGCCATCTCAAAGTCCTCAGCCGCATAATCCATATCATCCCCTTGATACTGGGACATTTTTGAAGAGCAACTTTGTACCTACACCAACAAGTAAAACTCAAACATCAGCCAATAACCGCACATCTAATTCCTCAAATATATGAATGCAAATCAAAATCATCTTCTTTAATCCCTACCCAAAAGCCCTCAGTCAGAACATTAAGACCATTCTACTCGAAACTCAAATATATGGCTAACCTAATAGTTACCCAGAAACAAAAATTCAAATTGTTTCAATTCACAAGCAATTAGGGTTACTCCTTGAAGATAGACACGTAAAGAACAAATTGTGATAGACACGTAAAGCACAAATTGTGAATTAAAGCGTTCTCGAAACTTACAAAGAACGAAGCTTTACGCCAAACTCACCTATCCCCTAAAACGAGACAATATTTTGACCCATCCCCTCGTCTTTAATTACTAGACAATTACCCAATTGAAGAACCACCTAATAACACCTTCACGAATTAACCCGTGGCAAATTAAGATTAAAGCGTTCTCGAAACTTACAAAGAACGAAGCTTTACACCAAACTCACCTATCCCCTAAAACGAGACAATATTTTGACCCATCCCTTCGTCTTTAATTACTAGACAATTACCCAATTAAAGAACCACTTAATAACACCTTAATTAACCCGAATTCTACCCTAATAACCCTAACCCACCCATCAAAAAAGGGGTAATTTTTTTTAAAGAGGACACTAAAACAGAATCTCCAGAAAACCCAATTAGATCTTACAGATTGCAGATTCATCATAACACCAT
Organism: Erythroxylum baracoense; assembly: GCA_025629805.1. Classification (NCBI taxonomy): domain Eukaryota; kingdom Viridiplantae; phylum Streptophyta; class Magnoliopsida; order Malpighiales; family Erythroxylaceae; genus Erythroxylum; species Erythroxylum baracoense. The sequence continues at coordinate 3,887,106 of JAOTAY010000003.1, read as the reverse complement.
ATCAAGAAATTGAATCAGAAATTTAAGAGGAATGAATTGGGGGAAATAGAGAACCTGGGGATTAGATTAAACAGCAGATGTTAGGGGTTTCCTTTTTTCTCTGTGTTGTCTTTAATTTCACTCCTTTTTTTTTTTTGGTCCCTCACTGATATTTGATGGAGAAGACACAGAAACACTCAACCTCCAATGGCCCTTTCCTAGCACTTAAAAGTTCCCCCTTTTCATTCACTATATATATTATTGTCGTAAATGATTATATTATTATATAGTATTTGGTATTTACAATTCTTTATATTAGGTAAGATAGATAGACATGTAAGCTTTATCATTATCACGATGAAAGAGAGAGAAGGTGGAGGAAACATAACTGCGTAAGGTGCGTGATTTGCTTTAGGTGATGGATAAATTGGTCATTTAGTCATCGGTTTCTTCCTTCTATTGGCTTATGGCATTGGTTTAAGTGAACTTGTTCACGAAAAGGAGCTTGATTCTTTACTCTTCTGCCCCTGCCATTCAGGTTCTCAACCTTCATGCCCAGGCTTCTCGCTTTTGTCCCTTTCTTGTTTGTCACCGACCAACTTGTCCAAGTTTGCAAAATCTTGAAATTCTTAGTAAATTCTGTGACTTTTGTCTGAATCCATCCAAGTTCATTGTCAGCTCTTGAAGCGATGTAACAGCTGAGAGAAACGTAAGCAAATGTAATAAAGTTTTAAACGTAAGCAAATGTAATAAAGTTTTAAACTTTGACGCAAATCCTACGATGGTCTTGACCCTCTTCAGCGACAGCCCGCCATTTTCAAACCCCACTTCGATTAGGTACGGAAACGAGGAATCCCTTCTGTTGTAGGGCGGTGTTTATCCAGTAGCGCTCGTTGCAGGTAGCTGGTGACGGAGATAGCTATGAAAGTAGAAGGTGAAGAGTGTAGTGTACGAATACGATGTCTATATTGGATGCGGCGGAGAACACACCTCTAAGTCAATTGCCAGTTGCCGTATCTTGCTTCCATGATCAGAGTTTATGGGATAAACCCTTCTCTGTAAGGCAATTGCCGTTGGTGGATTGAGAGTTCATGCAAGATTGACTTTTTTTTGTTTACTACGTTCATATTCAATACCCATTGAGCTATTACTGTTACAAGAAATGCGTCATTTTCAATGGTTAGGCATCCAACAAGTATTTGTATCTCTGTCTCTTTATAGTTTTATGATCAGATCATGGTCGGCCTCTGAGAACAGTGGAACAGGCTAATGCTGCCAAACTCTCAAAAGCTCCATCAACTCAGCTGAGGAACCCAACTGTTCCTTTCAAGGTTTGGGTCGTCCTTATTCCTACTCGCAGGAACAGAACAAAATAGAAAAGCACAAGAAGAAGAATCCATTGGTCTTCACTATCAGTTTCATGTTGTTGCATATGCACTTGTAAGTTGGTCTCTAATTAATCAACTGATGCAATTCAAACAAATGTTCAAAATAATGCAGAGAAGTGTGCCAAAGTTTGACGCGGAAAAATAAATGGATTAATACCCCCAAAAAAGCTAACGTCTACTAGATAGATCGGAAATCTCCAACACTTAGCAAACACGACTTGAGAACCTAAGGTATATGATACCTTAGACCTGGAAAGATGTGGTTTGAAGAACCCTGGAGAGTTGAACGCCACGAAGAATGATCACACGTTCGATAAGTTTGGAAGAGTTTGAAAAACAAACATACGACTTGAGAGCAATAAACTCACAAACTCACAAAAGAATTGTTTCAATTTCTAATCAAAAGAGAGTTGTTTTCCTTTACAATGGAAAAGGGTAGTTATAGTATAAGAGTATGCCCAGCCAAACGAGGTAAAATTTATGAAAATAATTAATTAAAAAAATGGTCTAAAGATTAAATAGGAAAATTAATTCAAAGAGTAGTATTTGAGATAATTTTCTTTGAAGTTCGATTCTTTTACTAAAATTATCGAAAGAATAATTTTTGAGAAAATTTTCCTTTAGAACTTGATTCTCTGCCAAATTTATTCTTGCGCGTAGTCCACGCTTATTATAATGGTCCAACTGAGGTAACGGGACACCTCCTACTCTTGTTCGACACTCAAACTCTTCATTTGAATCTCCCGAATCAACCTTGCCCTTGGCTCCTTAATTTCCTAGCATGAGCTCGGGTTATTGGTCCAACTAGCATATGCAAAGGGTCTCGTTGCCTTATTTTGGCCTTGTTTGCATCATCCCCTCCTTCATTAAGAGGATTCGTCCATGAATCATCACCTGCGTCAAAAGTAGATAAATCACTAACATTGAAAGTGGCTGATACATTGTACTCACCTAGGAGCTCTAATTTGTATGCGTTGTCATTAATCTTTTTGAAATGGTCCATCCCTTAGGAGTTGCAACTTATTTTGCCTCTACTTTGGGAACCTCTCTTTACGCATATGGAGTTACACCCAATCACCTGGTTCAAAGATAACTTTACATTATCCCTTGTTGGCCTTGCTGGTATACCGTTCATTCTTCTTTTCAATTTAAGCTTTCACTTTCTTATGAAGTGACCTCACCAATTCTGCCTTCCTCCTGCCATCTAAACTAGTCCTTTCATCAACAAGCAAATACATTAAGTCCAGTGGGGACAAATGATTAAATCCATACACAATTTCAAAAGGTAAATAACTAGTAGACGAATGTACAATTCTATTATTTGCAAATTCAGCAAAAGGCAAACACTCTTCCCAGCTCTTAAGATTTTTCTTTATAATGGCACAAAGTGAATGAGATAGAGTCCGGTTAACTACCGCGTCTGACCATCAGTTTGGGGGTGACATGTGGTAAAAAATAGTTATTTAATTCCCAACTTCTCCCATAAGACCTTCCAAAAATGACTAAGAAATTTAGCATCTCGATCTGACACGATAGTTTTAGGAATCCCATGAAGACGTACTACTTCCCTAAAGAACAAATCTGCTACGTGGGTTGCATTAGTTTTACGACAAGGAATAAAATGCACCATTTTACTAAACCGATTGACTACCACAAAAAAATAATCTTTCCCCTTGCTTGTTTTAGGCAAACCTACTGCAAAGTCCATAAAAATATCTGTCCATGGTCATCAGGTACAGGTAAAGGTGTTTACAAACCTTGGGCTAACACTCTAGACTTAGCCTTCTTACAAGTGATACAATTTGCACAAAATTTTTTCACATCATGTCTCATCCTAGGCTAATAAAAATGCTCTATAAGCACATACAGAGTCTTTTGTACCCCAAAGTGTCCAATTAAACCACCATCATGGGCTTCCTTAACCAACAAAATTCCCTAATCAAAAAAACGGGTATACACAACTTATTTTCTCTAAACAAACACCCATTCATCCTATAAAATCGATTAACTATCCCCTTCTCACATGTGACAAATATATCAGAAAAAGCAGGATCTTTCTTATACGAGTCTTTAACAAATTCAAATCTCAATAATTGGGCACTTAAAGTAGTAATTAAGGCAAACCTGCGAGATAGGGTATCTGCTACCACATTCTCCTCACCCTGTTTGTATTTGATCACATATGGAAAGGACTCAATGAATTTCATCCATTTGGCATGCCTTTTATTCAGCTTGCCTTGTCCCTTTAGGTGCTTTAATGACTCGTGATCAGTGTGAATCACGAACTCCTTTGGCTATAAATAATGTTGCCATGTCTTCAATGCTCTAACGAGGGCATAGAGCTCCTTGTAGTAAGTAGTATAATTAAGTGGTGCCCTGTTAAATTTCTCACTGAAATAAGCAATGGGTTTCCTATCCTGCATTAACACAATACGAATACTTATTCCCGATGTATCACATTCAATTTTAAAATTCTTAGAAAAATCAGGTAAAGCTAGAACAGGTTCAGAGCACAACTTTTCTTTAATAAAATTAAAAGTTATTTCTTGCACCTTGTCCCTCTTAAATCCTACATTTTTCTTAATTACTTCAGTCATGAGAGCAGCTAGTGTGCTAAAATCTTTAACAAACCTATGATAAAAACTAGCTATCCCATGAAAACTTCTAACCTCTGTGATGTTTTTAGTTGTGGGTCATTCCTTAATTGCTCTTACCTTTTCCTCATCCACCTCTACTCTATTATGACTCTCAACAAATCCAAGGAAAACAACTTTATCCATGCAAAAATGACATTTTTCAATATTAGAGTAAAGTTTTTCCTCTCTAAGTACATTCGTCACCTCTTTCAAATGTCCAATGTGAACCTCTAAGAATTTAATATAAATAAGAATGTTGTCAAAACATACCACAACAAATTTACCGTTAAAGTTACGCAAGACATGATTCATTAACTGCATGAAAGAACTAGGTGCATTTGATAAACCAAATGACATAACTACCCTTCTCTCATTCTGTTTTGATGATAGCCACTTTTTAAATATATTTTGCTAAAAATTTTAGCCCCATGAAGCTCATTTAGCATATCATCTGACCTTGGACTAGGATGACGATACTTTACCGTTATTCTATTAGTGGATCTGCAATCAACGTATATCCTCCAGGTTCCATCTTTCTTGGGCATGAGCAAGATGGGTACAACACGCGGACTCATGCTTTCCCTCACGTACCCTTTGCTCATAAGTTCCTCTACTTTCCTTTGAAGTTCCTTTGTCTCCTCATGGTTACTCTTATAGGCTAGTCAATTTGGAATAGTAGCCCCGGGTATAAAGTCTATCTGGTGTTCGATTCCCCTAATGGGTGGTAACCCATTAAGTATCTCCTCAGGAAACACATCCGAAAACTCGTGCAATAAAGGAATAACCAAACTGGGGAGAGATTTGTTAGTCAAATTAAGAGCAAGGAGAGACTCCTTGTATACCAACAAAATTAATTGTTGGTTTTCCAATAAGGCCCTCATAATCTTACCTTTCCTTGCAAAGAAACTCTTTCCTTTTGTACTATCCTTTTTCTCTCTTTTTTCTCTCGTTTTGCCAATCAAACTTTCTTCCTCTTTTACACTCATTTTCTCAAAAAAAATTTTGCAATCGCTCATCTGCCTCCTTTTTCAACTTAACTTGGTCCTCATAGGCTTACTGGCCCCAATATAATTGGCCTTTCGTCCATCTTAAAGCTATACCGATTTTTGTAACCATCATGCATGGCTCGTCTATCAAACTACCAAGACCTTCCTAATAAAATATGGGTTGCTTGCATTGGAACTACATCACGTATCACCTTATCAGTATACATCCTAATAGTGAATTCTACTAGCACCTGTTTGTTTACCTTGACCTTGCCACTGTCATTCAGTCATTGCGACTTATAAGGTTTGGGGTGTTTGATCAATGGTAAACCCATCTTATCCACAAAAACTACACTAGCCACATTAGTGCAACTACCTCCATCATGCAACTACCTCCATCAATAATCATACTCTGAGGCTTTGCTCACACAAGACACCTAGTATGAAAATTATTTTCCCGCTGCAAGTCAACCTCATTCTCCTGTGTCTGAGTATTAAGGGCTCTCCTAGACATCGAAGTTATTAAGACAACCATTAGTCCTGAATCTTCATCATCCTCATAGGCCTCATCATCTGCTTCTAACATCTAATCTTCCTCACTTTGCTTATCTTTTGTCTTAACAACATTTGTGTTCATCGTTATCCTCTTGTTGGGGCATCGAGAAGCTATGCGCCCAACCCTTGACATTTAAAGCACTTAATTTCTCGATTCCTAGAAGATGTGGTCCCCGTCTTTTCTTTATGCTCTTGTGTGGTCTCTATTTTATCCTTGTAATTTTGTGTCAGTTCTTCTTTCCCTCTTGACGATTTCCGTTTGATTTTCCAACCCAACTTGTTTAACCCTTCCTCGCCCCACTTGGGTTTTGAGAAACTACTAACTCTAACTATGCGTCTGGAAATCACTCTTCGCTTCAACTGCTTCACCACTTTCATTGCCATGTGCACCAAATTTTTTAACTCCACATAATGGTATAGTTCAACCACATTAGTTATCTACCTATTTAGGACACTTCAAAATCATGCCATAGTGGCCTCTTGGTCCCCCTCAATGTTAGCTTGAATCATAGCCATCTCCATCTTCTTAAAATAGTCATCCATACTTCGATTTCTTTGAGTCGAAGTCTGCAATCTGTGATAAATCTCCTTATAGTAGTGACTAAGGATATATCTCCTTCTCATGACAACCTTTAATTCTTCCTACGTCTCTATTGGCCTCTCTCAATTTCTTTTCCTACCATTAACTAATTGATCCCACCAGACTAATGCATAGTCTGTAAATTTAGTAACTACCAACTTCACCTTTTTCTCTTATGAGAACCTATGACAGTCGAGCATTAACTCCACCCTCTTTTCCCACTCTAAGTAGGCCTCTAGATCACTCTTACCCGAGAATGTGGGTAGATTTAATTTGACGCTCCCCATATCACCATCCAACTCTCCTCGACCTCTACACTCACCCCTAGGTTGCCTATTCCATTAAGCTCTCCCGGCATCTTCTGTAACCCAATTGTACTCTCTTCCCCACTCATCATTAACATCCCCATCTCCTTCCCCACGTGCATTCACCCTCACACCCATAACTCTGACGTTATTTCTCACATTGTTTCCCCCACCTTAGGGTGCTACTCTTCCATCCTCAATCCTAATTCCTAGCCAATCGATTATCCTATTCTGTCAATGACACAGCCAATCCTCTTATCATCTCCTGCAATTGATGTACTTAAGTGAATAAAGCTTAGTTTTGCTCCAATAGTCTGGTATTATTACCTGTGTTATCTGCCATACGTGCAAGTGTGCTAGTGTCCTCTTGTGACAAAAAAAAGAATTTCACTCATGTTTACGCTCAACGACTTTTACCCGATACTAGTCTCACGCACTCTGCCTTTTACCTCTCAGTGCCCTCACTTCTCAGTTCGTTCTTCGTACTCAATAACTCAAACAAGCAATGACCACACTCGTTTAATTCAATAATCGGGGTAATATTGTAAGAAAGGACAAGAAGGATCAATTCAAGAATTAGAGGTTAAGATTTCAATTTGGAAATACATTAAAACGACAATATTTTTTTAATAACTCACGAGAGTAATAATGAAGATAATTGGAATAACAAAAGGTAACAAAGAAAGTTAACAAGAGTAAATAGAAATTTTTTTTAACAACAATTCACAGCACAAGTAATAGAAGATATATGATAATGCTGTAATGGCGAAAAGTGAGCAAGAGAAGTAATGAACATGATTTTTTCATTTTTTTAATAAATAGTAGTTCAAGAAGAAATAAGATAGCAAAGTAAGGAGAAAAAAGGAGTAGACGTGAAAAGGATTTTTTAAATAACAATTGACAAGGGAATATTAAATATTGTGACAACAAGGGTTAAAAGAGAGAAGTAATATTGACACTGTTGAGATAGCAATGGAGGAGTAGACGTGAATTAAGAGTGTTTTGTTTTTGTTTTTCTTTTTGCCTTTGTTTTGTTTTTGTTTTTGTTTTTGGAAATCAGCAAAATAAAAGGACAAATAAGAAGATAGCTTATCAGAGGTTAGAAATTGGCTCTGATATCAACTGATGTAGAAAATTAAACAGATTAATACCCATAAGAAAGCTAATGTCCAGTAGATAGATCGAAAATCTCTAAGACCCTGCAAACATGACTTGAGAACCTAAGGTATATGAAACCTTAAACCCAAAAAGATGCGGTTTGAAGAACCCTAAAGAGTTGAATGCCACGAAGGATGATCATACCTTCGATAAGTTTAAAAGTGTTCGAAAAACGAACATAAGACTTGAGAGCGATAAACTCACAAACTCATAAGACAATTGTTTCAATTTCTAATAAAAGAGAAGTGTCTTCCCTTACAATAGAAAACGGTATTTATAGTATAGGAGTATGCCTAGCCACATAGGGTAAAATTAATGAAAATAATTAATTAAGAAAATGGTCTAAAGACTAAATAAGAAAATTAATTCAAAGAACAATATTTGGGATAATTGTAATACCCCATTACCATAGGGTACGCACCCGGACGCCCGTAGGTCATTCCGATACATATCCTATGATAAGAGAGCGCTACTTGCGATCTCTACAGTACTCCACATGGCATCACATACATTTAAATAATAAAACCAGTAATTGTAAATCACAAGATTTTTAAAACCAAAATCTTCCTCTTTTCATTACTCAAACTCAACAGTTTTATACATCA
>JAOTAY010000003.1:3849985-3862018 GCA_025629805.1 Erythroxylum baracoense | reverse complement strand
ATATGGCTCCAAGTAGCTAGATTTGCCTTTCATGATTTTTCTGGAGGTTGATCAGCCATTTCCAACATGTGTTCTATTTTCTTCCAACAAATACATTTCCATGTCTAACAGCTTGCAGTACCTATTTGATGATTTTTAGCTTAACATTGAGTTTGCAAGGCTTCCAAAGATTCCAATTTGAATACCTGAAGTCTTTTTCAACTGAACATGATCAGGGCCTCATCGCTGCCACCTCAGTACTCTAGTCCATTAAGTCATCAACTTCGTACTCTAGTCCATTAAGTCATCAACTTCAGCGGCTCTCATTCTAAATACAGGAACTCTTTTCTTGGTTTGTATAAAATACTAAGTTCTTGTTTGATAATTAATAATAAAGAGGTAGGAATAGAAATATAGCTTTTATTCTTTAAAAATAGACAAAAATAAGAAATGACAAAATTAGCATAAATTCTAAATAATTTTAAACTTTTATTCCTATTTGGGTCTGAGTATAGGTTGAAATGAAATATTAAGAAATAAATAGTAAGTGAGATAATTACAATATTATTGAAATGTTATTATAACATTATCAAAATATTATAAAAATATTATTAGGATATTGTTATAACATTGATTCTAATCAACATATTGTTATCAAATGCTTTTTTATATTTAATTTCTTTCACAATAATTTTAAGTTTGTTACTTTAATGCTATATCAAATAAAGCAAGTTTTTTTAGTTCTTTAATTTTATTATTATTATAAAAATGATTCATAATTATTTAAAAATTAATAATTTTATAAGTTATTAAAAATAAATTTGATTAATTATTATAAAATACAAAATATTTTGAATAATTATTTAAAAGAAATTATATAATAATTAAATATGAGTAAAAATTTCTCATTATTATTCTTAATATTTGATACTAAATACTAACATAACTATTAACTGGTTAATCTCATTTTTATAAATTATATACCAAACATGCATAATCAATAATTATATTCTTATTTTTATTCTCTTTTCTATTTTCATCCTCATTTTTAAATTCTAATTTCATCATGACTGGTTACAAAAAAAGATCTTAAGAGCTAATCCAAAATTTCAATTTTATAACGATAGGAATGACAATTCAATTGAACTTAATTTTTTTTAGTTTTCTTATTATTATGTCTCATCCATTTAACAAAATAGCATTATTTGTCTAAATTTTAATTTTAATTTTAATTTTCGATAAAATGATATTAGATTAATAAGATAAATAATATTATTTTTATCAACCAAATCAAATTGGACTTAAATCTAAGGGTGACAATAGGTTGGCTCATGGGCGTAAATTTAAGTGTTTTCGATAGGCCGGCCCATAAACCAAATTAGGCCTAAATTAATTTGAGACTCAACTTTTTTAAGTAAAATAACATCGTTTTATTTAAAAGAGATAGGTATCGACCAAGCTTAGATTTAGGCAACTTCTATCTAGATTTAATTAAAAAAAGTTATTTTAGAAAAATTAGTGAGTCCAACTCATAAGTCAGCCTATTATCAACCCGGGCTAAATCCCAAATTAAACTAGCTCAAAAAAATATTTTTTAAGCCCGAGTTCGACCCTAAAAGAACATTGATTGATTCGTAACTCTTTAACCATCTTCCTTTATGCATTTGACATCTTAGCTCATGGAACCACAAGGTTTCCAATGCCTACTTTCCGTTTAGAAATATCACATTCCATCCTTGATACTAATGATTTGTGAGTCCACTGAGCAACCAATCAGTCAAAAAGCTTAAACACTCGCTGGTTTCATTTTTCCTAACCATGAAAGATCCTGTAGTAACTGTGTCGGTCGATCAGAAAATCAATGACTTTGTTAGGACATCAAGTCCAAAATGAAAGCATTGAAGACCCCACCTCAAACTATAATAGTACTCTTTATCACGTTATAGAGTGTGTCTGTGTGAGCTCATCAATCATCATAATGTTAAACCTACCAGGTACAGGACAGCTGCATCCCAAAGGTAACTACAACCTGTCACTTCTTGTTTATTATATTATAAAAATGTGACTCATGACAGAGAAGCATCTCTTCACATCTCTCTGCAATTATTGTTCGCCAATCTTCACAAGACAACAACCACGAACTCCCATTACGACCACTTGTTCATATCCAAATCCAAGGTTAAAAACATTGTAAGATCACAAGGTTTCTTACTACTTAAAAGTTAGGAAATTTTCTCTCCTGTCCTTTATGCCATTTCAGATGTAATACATGAAATCAACATATCTGAAAGGGACATTTCTGCTCATCATCGCTCTTTAAGAATTAACTTATAGCAAAAGCTGAAGAGGGTAGTGCAGATCATGAAACAAAGGTAACTGTACACATGTATGACCTGAAAAAGCTCCATATTACAGCCAGCTGAGTCCAAAGAAATTGCAACCATTTACACTAAAAATTGCTGCTTTGCTGATTTTATAAGCAAGAGGTTACCAAAACTCACTACATCCAAATCGTGGCTATCAACCTACAATGCAAAAGGACAACTTTTTCTTTTTGTATACAGAAAGAATACAAACATACACCAGCTACATAGCAAAACAACCTATTGCAGACCTGCAGCATTATACCTTCAAGGCATGTGATGCCAAGCACTATTTGATTAGATAGAGCATGAGGGCCATCTTATGGATTGATGTTGCATTCCCTCATATACATGTGATCATAGTCTACATACTTCGTCCAGTAGTTCCGGTACTTGGGTATGCCAATCTCAAGCCACGGTTTCAAGTTGCCATTGTAGTGTATAACAGCAGCTCGCTCAATATCTCTGTGACTGACATTGGGATTATAGCCAAGGCCGAGGACATGCCAAGATCGATCAATGGGATAAATTCGCTTCCAAAATGTAATGAGGCCGGGTGGCAGGGTCCCCAACTTCCAAAGTGTTCTGTCATGATTCTGTGAAGAGACAAAGTTCAAATCAAACTAAATAAATGACAAAAATTATTGAATATATTGACTACGAGGACCAATTTGCAAGCGCATGCATGCACGCACACATGCATCTTAGCATTAAACATGGATGTGCATGGGACCCAAACAAGAAGATAGCACATAAATTCATATCAATGCTCCAATATAAAACAGAACTACCAACTTAGTTGTACCCGAAGGCAGTTTCCCTATCATATGCAATGAAGATCCAGTCAACTTAGTATAACAACTTTCAAGCGTGCTACGTACCAGCTTCTGCCAGTTGTGATATATTTCAGTGATGTTTTGCTTCTTCCATTCTTCCAAATCAAAGATATTCATTCCATATGCCCAACCACAAGCACGGGGATTAAAGTTCTTTGAGATAAGAGGATTTGAGAAGTTGAGATATCGATCAAAGCGATGGAAGCTTTCTCCACAAGTTTCTACTGCACCATTAACATTACCCTTTAGATCAAGGGACCAAAGCCCTGTTAGGTCTTTCTGCACCACAACATCATCATCCAAAAACAACACTTTATTGAGTTTTGGGAAGATCTCTGGCAGGTAGAAGCGGAGATGGTTGAGGATGGATAAGTACTTTGGATTCCGATACTTCAAATTTGGGTCTGAATTGCCACGATGTGCCCTAAAGTAGTAATCTATCATCGATGGAGAACCCAGCTGCTTGAGAACAGGACTATAACTTGCATTTAACCATGTCAATTCCTCAATACTCTGAACCTCAATTGTCGCTTTGCCTGGTGGGTTTCTTAGAAACCACATCCTCATTGCAGCATAATTGAGTCTATCCGTAACAATGTGGAAAACATGCTTTGATGCATCCTGAAAATATTTCAAACCAATGCAATGGAATTTTGAGAGTGAAAACTAAAAGCATCCCTAGTCTCAAAGACATTATATAAGTTAAATAAGGAAATTAGAAAAAGAAGCAAAAATACTGATCTTTGCACAACAATTACTACCCTTTCCTCCATAACATTGATGCTTGTTTGCTCCCTTCCATTTCCTTGGCAAAGATAGAACACAAAAATGGAGTTTCTAATAGTTATGCTTACCTTCGCATGGGTAGCAGTGGAGTTGACAACAACTGTGGCAGCCAAAACATTATCAGAGAATAATGCATAATGATACAGCCGAGGGTCTTCAAGTTTCTCTTTATATGGAAAATCTTGTTCAGAAGAATTCAATGCATAGTATTCGGTTGTCAGGCGCAGTGGAAAGCAATGTAGACCCTTAGGGAGAGTTTTTGCAGTTAATTGTGTCAAGAACAAGTTCTGTTTCCTATGCACTCGAAGTTGTTCTTCAGTTGAGTGGAGCATAGCCCTAAGCTTCTTAACTGCAGCAGCACAATCATCCTCCAGCTGCCTTCCTTTAGCCAATATTTGGTCCATCGCCTTCAGTTTCTCAAAGGCACTGCATTAATGAGTGAGGAGATATCATAGTCAGATATCAAAACAATCAAAAATAGAAGGTAAAATTAGAACATGAGCCACTTAAGGTATCGCATGATTGAATAAAAAACAAGATTCTTATCCAAAAGTTAGACAAGCATGAAGAAGAACAACATAGAAGTTAAATCTAACAAGTCAGCAATGCATTTGCAGTCAAAACAGAAGATTACTTCTTTGGCAGGTCAGAATCTTTAGTTGCATCCCCAAGAACACGCTGGACTTCCTTTTGACGCAGGCGAAGTTCCCTTGTAAAGTGCGGATTGCTCTTCGCTATAGGAAGGGAAAGATACACCTTTGCCCTGATAAGTTGATCTTTCAGTTGCCGTACTCGTGCATCTGGTGGAGATATTTGATTTGTTCTTTTGTCATTTTTCATCAGCGTGCTATCTTTGAAATTGATTTTTTTCAAGGTCAAGGCTGATTGTTGTTCAACCTAAAAATGAAGAAAAAGGAAAGAAAGAGAGAAATTCAATTAACTGGTTAATTTTAAGTTTATATTTTAATTCCATTACAGAAATTCAACAAGCAATATCTTCCCTGTAAATTTCCAATGAGTTATACTTAATAGTCGATATGTAACATCAAACTAGCATCCAGATGTGTTTTAGCATTTGCAATTCAAATGTTGTGGTGCTAAAGCCAGGTAAAGTGGATAAATTATACTTCTGATGCTATGCATTCTAATAAAATACCGTCATCCAAACATGGATAGAACACCATAACTATGATTATAACTTCTTTCGCAGGAAAATGCGTCTTAAGCAGACAATAGCATTCAACAATATAATATTCTCTCTCTCAGGACTAATGAGATACTCAATGTTACAATAAAACATCAAAATCACGAAGGCATACTCAGCCAGATACTGGGGCAGCACAAAAGCACTTGTGCTTACGTTTAAAAAAAAATTTTTTTTTTAGGGAAACGCTGTGAACAACCTTTTGCAAATACGGCACGTTGTTATTTTTTAATGACGATGCACATATAGAATAACAAACAAAAAGTAGAATTGGAGATGAGTAGATAAAACGAAGGACCTCATTTCCAGAGGATTTTTGTAATTTATTTTGATCCTCTTGCTTGGCACCATCTCTACGGCTTCCCTTCTGGTCAGCATTATAAGTGACCTGTTTGATGACATTATCGGCTTGCGATTGATCCTGCTCATTGGTTGTTGACAATACTCGAGCAGATTTATGGTCTTTTTCATTTCCCAACTGTAAATCTAAATATAAAATAAAACAAACAAAACCCATGTAACTAAAACTTCAAAATTACCCACATTCATCCAAAATGATAAGAACTTTAAAAACAGAAAATCAAAAAGAATTAAGTACAGCTGATAAGGAAAACAATTACCATTATTTTCAACGTTGGACGAGGTGACGGTAGCTGAAGACGATGTGGTAGAATTGTCGGTGTATACAATCCCAATTGGTTCTTTCAGAACGGTGGATGATTCCTATAACCCCAAGTAAGAAGTTGAAAAGGTGATGTGAGATCTGCGTTTCCAAGAGTACCCAAAAGAGAAAATTTCTTTCTTTCCGCAAAAATAGGAAAGTCAAAGGAAAAAATTACCTGGGGTAACACATTCAGATGCCTAGTGTCACCTGGTAGTGTCTGGAAAGGAATTAAACAAAAGATTTGCATATTATAGAACTCTTAAATTCCAATAAAAATGAGAAAAAAAACGAATGAATAACAAAATGGAAAATCTTGTTTATAAAAAGAATGGTAGCTTACAAGAGCAGTGACATCTTCAAGAAATTCGCTTCTAGCTGCAGAAAAGAGCAAAAGGCGCAAAAAGATGGCAAATTTAGTCAAAAATCGCAAAAAAAAAAACCAAAATGCAAGAGAAGAAAATTGCAAGAAAAAGTAACAATTAGCTCACAAGAAGAATCCTTGAAAGTGGCAAATCTATCAGTGTAAAGAACAATTGGAGCCATCACTGTCAAGAAAAGTAAACCCAGAACAACATTTCTGAGCAACATCTTCGTTTTTCTTTTCTCCGGCGAAGTCACCGCCGCCGTTAGAACCATAGCGACACACCACCTCCGCCGACCACCAGCCCCTTGTAAATCTTCTGATTTCCAGACAGATTTAAGAAGAAAAAAAATGGGAAACTTCAAAAATTCTCTAGAGACAACTATGATTAACTAAACACGAGTGAATCGCGTCGTGAAGACAACCACATTCACATACATAACTGTAAAAACTGGAAAAGAAAAAAAAAGCCACAGCTTTTGTTGAAAATAAGAGAATTTTCCAAATGGGTATGACTAAATCAACCGCAAGAAAACGGAAACAAAATCAACGGCTAATCGGAGATGATTGTGGAGGCTGAGAAGTAGCAGTAGAAAAAGAGAGAGAGAGGGAGAAAGAGAGAGTGAGCGAAGGGCCTTGATCTTGATGATGAATGGCTGACAGATCAGTGTCTGTTTCTTTTATATTTTCCTGATTTGAGATCGAATTTTAATATTATATATATATATCATATTGTTAAAGTTAATTAATTTATTATTTTTTAGAAAAGTAGATTTACGAAATTTTTTATATATTAGAAATCAGTAATTTTCTTTTTATTAAAAATATTTTTAAATTAAAATATCTCAGTAAAATTTTATAATAATTGGATTTCAATAAAAAGTTTTACGGACATATAGATTAAGACTTTGAAGTGATTATATGTTAACATTAATGCAATTTTGCATAATATATTTAATAAAAATATATTTTATATAATTTCACTAAAGTCCTTCATCTTTCTCTAGTTAAAGGTGTTATAGAATGTAGAGTAGATAAAAGGTGCTTATAAAAATAATTAAAAATTATGTGGTATAAGCTCTAAAATTAATGGAAGTCAACTAAAAAGTTTAGATTAGTTAATTTTGAATTTAAATGAATATTTTAAAAATACTTAAAAACAAATAACTCTTTCAAAAATTTAACTTAAGTGTAAAATTAAAATTAAAATTAAAATTAAAATTATACTTTTTAATTAAAATAATAAATTTTAAAGTGTTTATTTTTAAAATTTTAATTTAGTGTCAAATTTTTTGAAATCTTATATTTAATAACTTAATTTTAAAACTTTGTATAAATAAAGTCAAAAAATTATTTTTATTAAATATGACGTATCTACTAAATAAATATCAAGTAATTGCTATTTATTAATCACATAAATAAACAATATTTTAACATATATATTTTAAAATTATTATCTTTTTTTAAATTCATTATAAATGGGAGGAAGGTAGATGAGAGTAACCTAAGACGCACAGGGGTTCACGGGCTTGCGTGGCAGAGTTGGGAGTTGAGCAAGAGCAGCTGGCGAGTGGTGGTGGATTTGTCGTGGTAGAACTGTAATTTTAAAATCAAGAACAGACATTCGCGTGATTGACGCGTTGTAATTATTAAATTCTCACGCGCTGTCCTTTCTAGGTTATTGAGTTGATTAGGGGGCTGGACTTCGCTGAAGTAAATTAGGGGTTCGCCTCCGCTTGTGATTATAGCATAGTTAAATATTTAGTAGTAATGTTAAGCCACCTTTTAGGTCCCACAACATATGAGTAGAGATTAATTTGGCATGGTCAAACGCACCCAAAACATTGTGAGTTAAAAAAAAAAATGCTTAACTTTTAACCCAATGGTCCCAATCTTTGTAATTAACACATTTTTTATTATACTTCCTAAAACAAAGGATTAGATATAAAAATAATACGAAACTTTATTTAATTTTAAATATTTCAATTTTTAATTTTTTTAATTCTAGTTTGATGTTAATATCTCTGTTAACATTGCTAACGTGGCTTGTCACATAAAATAGAAATCTTAAACATTTATACACATCAAACTTAATTAAGTTAACTAATTCAGTTTCATTAAGCTGTTTAATAAAACTATGTCATTTTTAGATTAAAAAAATCAAACTCAGTGCTCGCATCAGAGCTTTCCTGATTGAAAAATAACGTAATTTAAATAAACTATTTAATAAAACTTAATTAGTTAGTGTAATTAAGTCTGACGTGTATAAATATTTAGAGTTTATATCTTATGTGGTAAGTCAACTCAACAACGTTAACGAAGATACTAATATCGTGCTATAATTAAAAAAATTGAAACTTTAAGTATTAAATTGTTATTTTTTAAGCTCGAGTTATAATTACAAAATTGAGTAAAATTTTAGGTTTTTTATAATTAACCCTAAAATAAAATAACTTCTCAACTTTGATATATTTAATAACAACAATCCAGTATATATATCTTATTGAATAACTCAATTGAAGACTTTATTCATATATTAATTTCAAGTCCTTTAATTGATTCATTTTAAAATTTTGTTAGAAATAATCTATAAATTATTTTGCATTTAAGTTTATTCAATGTTAATAAAAGTTACAAAATTTTAATCGATTGAAGTGCAATATTTGATAAGAGGGGAAGAGAAGTCCACCTAAGTTATTACCAATCCTAATGTCAGCTTTTGCAAATTGAAGCAGACACAGTACAATATACAAAGTGATCACGAGCATCCATTTCAGTTTTTGTCGGCAAGTTGGCTACTTTCCAAACACATCACTTTTCCATACTTAGGTTTACTGTTTTATGCTTTCTGTTTTGATTATTATCATTGTAAATAAAATTTTTATATAAATACTATAACATAATATTATCTTATATTTTAATATTTAAAAATTATCATAAATAATTTGTCAAATTAATATGAGACATTATTTGAAACCATATTATATTTATTAACTCTTTAAAATCAACAAAAGTATGTGTATTTATTCAATAAAACATATTTTTGGAAATTTTAAATCTTATTATTTCACTACGAGTCAACTAAAAGTATTAATGATTAAATTGCAATCTTTTATTTCGAATTTGTAAAAAAAAATCTTACTTCTTAAATAAATTCAGAAAAAGTCACTATTTTTTAATGATGCCTTTATTTATGATCAATATGCAAATCATGACTTTTGAATATTAATTTTTTAAAAATCATATCGAAAATTAAATTAGTAAGAGAATAAGTTTAAGATTCAAAAGATTTAATCAGTATTAAATTTTTCATAAAATTACTTAAAATTTGAATAAAATAAAAGAATTTAAAATATTGTTTAAATAGACTATCTTTATCAATAAAAATTTTAAAGTTTAATTGAAAAATAGATTATTAAATAAAATTAACTAATTAATTTTAATTTATAATAATTGAATAATTTTTGAAAATCGAACGATTATTATATTTTTAACAATAAATGTTATTAAAGAAAATTAAATTAAAAATTAAAAATAAACTTAGAAGTTAGCAGAATTAAAATTTTCCAGTTAATCTAGTTTAATTTTTTAATTATTGTTGAATAAAATAATTGAATTTGTATATTTAAAGTTCACGAGTTTAGGTGATATGTAACTATACAATAGCACATTCATGAATCATTTTATGAAATATATGTTTAAATAATTCAAAGTTTAGACTCAGTTGTTCGAAAATAATGGTATTGAATCAGGTATAAAATTGAAAAAAAATATGAAAAATTAGAAATTGAAGAAACTAATCTCTCGATGAAAGGTTGAATCTTTTAATTAAAAGGAGTCTTGCACATTTTCTTCGTACATAAATAGACATTTCAAAGATCTTCAACTCTACTCAAATGTGCTGTGACCCACAATTCATGACCCAGACTCACTTAAAAAATGACAATGGGTCGGCTTAGCTCAAGCTCAGTCAATCTGATTAATTTTAAAAATTTTTAAAAATTAAAAAATAACGTTACTTTATTTAAAACAATTTTATTTTATGTAAAAATTTTAAGTTAGAGGTCGAATTGAGTAGCTTAAGGTTATGTTTGATTAGACGTAAGGTTTTTAATAGAATATAATAGAATAAAATCGAATAAAATAGTTTATAATAGAATGCAATGTAAATAGATGTAATATTAAAAAATTGTTGTTTAGGAAGGATAAAAGAGTTCATAATGTAATATAGTGAAATATTGTTTTGATAAATGATTTATAATGTAATATAGTGTAAAATTATTTTATCATTTTACATTCATTCTAAATTCCTCAAATCAAAAGTTTTTTATTTTTATTATTTATGATAAAAGAAAATGTAATATAAAATCCTTCTCTTCTATCTCATTCCATTATAAACCCTCATTTTAAATGATGAAGTAATATTTCATTTTATTAATAAACTCCCAAGTAAATATAGTCTTAGTCTAAGTTCAAGTTGAAGCCTAAAATTTAAAAAATATGAGTCTAAATCAAAGTCTAACTAACTAAAATTAGATTCGTTGATTTCAAATGGGTTTAACTTAAGACTTTTTTTTGGCCATTATTATTAATCAATCATGTTATGCTATTTTATATATTAGTCTTCTTGTTACTATGTGTGTCTTTATCTCTATAACTGATTAATTTATTGGTTTGTGGCTATTGCTCGGAAGCCACAAACCAAGAAATATATATATATATATCGGAAACGTCAAACAAAATATTTATGATATATATCAAAACCCTTTTCTTTTTCCCAAGCATGTCTTCGTCTAGTTTACTCTATCTCTATGTCATGTTTCATGTCTATATTTCTTTAAACCCGTAAAACGAGTTGAATTTTTAATCACTATTAAAATATATAAATCTATCATATTATCAACCAAATATATATATATAAATTATACTGTTTTTCTCAGTATGTAGATTGTTAAAAAATTCAATTCGTTTGATGGGTTTAATCATATATAAAAATCTTAAGCAATCTAATTTTTTGGTTCAATTTTTAATTTTTTTGTTCAATTTATTTTTATAACTCTTATTATTAAAAATAAATTAATGTATTAATTAATAGGTCAATTTTTATAAATTAATAAGTTCTTATAAACTAAAATAAATCAGTTAATTTTTTTTTAACAATACTTTTTAATTACTTCAAATTTTTTGACAAGTGAAGATAATTTTATTTCAAATTTTTTAATTCTATTCAATTTTTAGTCAGTTTTATAGTAGTCTAATATTGATTGAATATTTTAAACCTTAAACCTCTTGTCTGACCAGTTTAACTTTTGATCCAATTTTTAAAACATTAATTTTTAACAGTTAATAGTTAGATAGATGTTAAATATATCTATCTTATTTTTATTTTGACATATTTTTATAAATTAAACTTATCATATTTTTATTATCTTAGATTCAAAAAGTTATTTGAATAATGTTCTAGATAGAATAAAATTCTATTCTACGTAGAAGTTGATTTTGTGAAGAGTTGTACGTATTACGTGGATGAAGAGTTGAAGGGTTTTATTGTATTTTCAATTATTAATTAAGGGTTTCGGAAAAAAAAAAACGAAGGTGAGATTGGGTAATATATAAAACACATTTTTGGACCTGTGGCTTATGAGTATGTGTGCAGTGTGTGAGAAGAGATTGGTACGTGTGTGTGTGACTCTTTTTAGTGAAGATCTCTTGGTGATGTTGGAAACATAGATTTTGCCGCGTTGATTCATGTGTACTGTCAGATTTTGGGATAAGGGTTAAGAAAATTGGTTATACGTAATTGGTGCGTGGGTCTTTAGTCTATTGTGAAAAAAGTGCAT
>JAOTAY010000003.1:3838599-3849885 GCA_025629805.1 Erythroxylum baracoense | reverse complement strand
TTTTGGGATAAGGGTTAAGAAAATTGGTTATACGTAATTGGTGCGTGGGTCTTTAGTCTATTGTGAAAAAAGTGCATCCGTAGATATTTGCGTGAATATGGCAGTATGCATGTATGGGATTTTGTAAAACAACCGAAGGTGTGTTTATATGTGTCTAAGCCAACTATGCACAAATAGTCTATTATTATTTGGTAAAGATTTTGGGTGGGTGTTTAATTAATAAGTTGTGCATGATATCTATTTAATTTATTGGAGGCTAAATTGAGAAAGAATTGTGGAGTAATTCTTGAGTGGACTGCTTTCTTATTATTGTTGCAATAACTTTCAGATTTATTTCAGTGCTTAACTTTTCAGGAAGTTGTTATTTGTCTTTGTCTCAAGTGTTTTTATTTATGTTAAATTTTATTTAATCACTTGAGTCATTTATTTAGTGTTTTTTAATTATAAGATTGTTTAGAAAAATCCTCTATTGAGGTTAACACGTGTCGATCGTGTTATTGGGTGTAAAATTCTTTCACGAAAAGTAAGGTTGAGAGATAGTGTCAAGGGTTGAGTAGTGTCAGCTCAGTAAAGTCTCGGATAAATCTATTGTATTTTGATGAAAGAATTAATCTGGGTGAGGGCTCTGCAGACGTAGGTAAAGAGTGCCGAACTGCATTACCAAATTTTTTGTGTCGTTTGTTATTTTTCTTTTAATTGATTTTTGTTTTTATTTGTGTTAGAGACAACCATATAAAATCGGACATTTTGCGAAACTATTACTTCCCTTACGTTTTTCACTAATAATTATATCTTATATAAGAAGATTATAAATTCAAACTGATAGAAAATATTCACATTAGTTTGGTAGTTTAAATTGATTTAGATTGATCTTAAATTTTCATAAATTATATTTGTGATTTTGTTTGATATGAATCATACGCATCCTAATTTTTCATTTCTACTATTTTACATGTCACTAATTAAGTAAAGAGTATATAATATCCAATAGACCTTTTTATATGCGGGTTTTAATTAGGATTACATTGTAATTTTTAAAGTAATCTTAAAATTAAAAATGCTGGATTGAATTTCTTGATTGTATGTCTTTTTTATTTCGGCATTCGACTAAACTAGGCAAGTGTTTGTAATTGATGTATTAAAATTAACATTAGGATTATGTTTTATCCATAAAGTATTAATGAGGTTGATATTTTGATTAGGTAGGTGTGCAAAACTTAAGTTGACTCGATCTAAAATTGACATCCAAAATTTAAGTTCATGTCGGAATCTAATTTAAAAGAATCGATTCAATTTAATTCAAACTGATTCAAATTAAAATAACATTATTTTGATTATTAGCTCCAGTTTGATTTAATTTTAAGTCGTTTGTAGATTTAAAAAATTGGGTATTATGGACCGACTAATAGCCAACTCTAAGCTTTATTGTAAAAACAAAAGATAGTTTTTACTAAATAATTATGTACATCTGAAATTGAACTAACTATATCAAGGTTGATGGGAAAAGGGTGGAAGAAATACGGAGATTAGTAATTGCTTGCACAAGAGTCTTGAAGATATCAATTTTTCTACAAATTAAGCAGATATCTTCCATAATATGAACTTTCATATTAATTAACATGTTTAACCAAATCTAATTACCTCTTAATCATCAATTAAACCGAGGGATAGGTGAAGAAATGGTACCAATCAAGTTAATGTTCACTGCCAAACCCCTTTAATGTTGAACTACTTAAAAAGAAAACTGATAAGATCTGAGAGCATGCGGTGCAGACGTGCAGTGTTTTGATTAGTGAGGCGCTAATCTGCAATGATCCCTCCATGAAAGCTCTCAAGAAGCTCAAAAACTCCCTTGTCCATGACCAAAGTAATTCCCACGTGGAACAGATGAATAATCGCCAGAAACGGCATTGAACTTGTTCTCAAAACTCCCAACAATTCCCATGCGATTAACAAGAAATGGGAAAGAGTTAGCAGATTCAGCCATTACTTTGTTGGCTTGTTCTGCTACACTCTTCTTGAGTTCTTCGATGGCTTCCCTGAGCTGTTCAAGTTCTTTAAGACCAAGTAGGTCAATAGGAGATTCCCACCAGGACTGTATTCTACTGGCTTCCCTTATTTGGTCGAGTAATTCTCCTTTCTTTCTCTCCATTTCCAGTTGTTCAAGAACGAACGTTAACTGCATGTTGAGTTCACGAACATTAGCGTTTCTATGAGCTTCAATGAGCTGGTGCGAACCAGTGATGCGATGAGGGTTTCGAGCAAGAAACTTGTCGACGATGGAGTCTACCTCAGGGTGGCCAAAAGAGAAAGGCTTCTCTGCCGGAGAGAAAACTACTATAGCGACTTCTACTCCACAAAGTGTGCAAAGCTCGCTAGCTTTTTTGAAAAGCCCTGCACGACGTTTGCAGAAGGTAACCTGTAAATTACACTTCTTAGGTATCTTTGCCATGGCTATCTTCTGACGCCCTGTGCCAGCTTTTCTCTTTTCCATTTTCGTATCACTGCAAGAACTATCAGGTGAAGAGGGTAGGATAAGGCCTTTTTGGTATATATATAGGATTTTCAGAACTCTCCAAAACCTCCATAACCAAATCACAGATGGGGATTTCATGTTTTAATTCTCTGTATTTCCTGACTATTAATATCCTGATTTGGAGGTTATGCAATACACAAGAATACATTAACTTTGGTACTAAACTAAATGTAATTAATTAGGTATTAATCATTTGCCAGTTACAAGACAGTAGAAATAGTTTTGATGAACAAGTTCTTCCCCGATTGTAACTCATCCTTAGAGCAAAATGAATATGACTGTTACTGATGATTTTTTCCCCTAATAGCTTACTCATGCATCTTTTGGAAAAAGGAACAATCACTGATACTCATTCCTTGAGCTTTTATCTTCATTTTCATTCCCTTCTTGTTTATACATTGATTTCCTTCCCATTTGCATGTTGTTGTATTCCATGTCTTGTCAGGATTTGTAACACATGGATACGTATGTAAATATATGTCCACACGTGTTCATAGATAAGGTAAAGACTTTAACAAATTTATGATTTCCTCTCCTTTAAAAAAATAAGATTGAATCTAAGTTTATTTGAATTTTCCAAAATAATATTATTCTACAATTATGTAATTTTGAGTCAGATTAATTTAGATTAATTTAGTTAATTTCACATCAAATCCAAGCTTTTTATCACCTTACTTGTAGCATCTTCACAAATGATCAAGTTGGTGGAGTGGTCAAAAAATTTTGTGTTCGAATCCTCCTATCTGCATTATCTCGATCGAGCTTGTCGTACAGGACTTGCTTAGTGCAGAGTATCCAATTGGCATGATTTGCAAGTTATAGTGCCAATTCAGGGGTTTATCCAGTATGCATTAAAAGGATAACAACTGCGAATTTTTCCGTTGATTTACATTTACTCAATGCGCATCAAAAGAATAACGACTGCAGGTTACTCCATTCAAAAAAAATCTTCACAAATGATATCTTTACCACAATTATCACTTTTATTTTATAAATTGAGTCTGTTTAACTACTGCTAACATTTATGAGAATCGTAAAATGACTATTAATAAATAGAGAAATAAAAAAGTCAACTAGGATTCCAATTTTTTATACTAGATTGAAATAGGTTTAATTTAAAATTTTAAAATAATTATAATAAGTTATTAATTATAATCAAATTTAATTAATTTAATCATAAGATAATGTTTAAATTAAATCATCTCACTAATATTCAATTGATTTGAAAGATCCCAAAAAAGAGTAACAATCACCTAATCAATCAAGGAGCTGCATAGTCAAAAAAGAGAAACATGGAGATTATTTACCATTTCAATCACTTCAGGTTCATTCTCACTAAGTGCCCCAGGATAATAGTTTTTGTAACTGTACATCTCCTGATAAGAAAAGACAAAAAAACACTTCTTTGCCATGACTAATATATCTCTACTAGCATGCTCTCGTGTCTCGTGATAAATTATGTGATTAACACACTTTATCTAAGAATATTATTAAAAGTGGTCCTATTCTCACACAGACTTGTAAGAAACTTTATCTACGTATTAAATGCAAAGATCAAAAGAATTGTGAGTGTCAGTAGCAAGAAGAAAGCTCATCTTCAATAAGTCTATCATAGAAGAAAGATCCACAACTCAATGGAAGGCTACAAGTCTTTACGAAGAACCTACGACAAAAAGAGAAGATTTATGCGATTCTTTAAAAAGTCATCTCATTGGCAGAAAGCTGATCGATGGAGAAATTTATAGAAGGCGATAACTTGGTTTTACTAATTTTTAAAATAATTTTCTTAAATAAAAATATAAAATAATATTTTTTTAAATTGAGTCTAGATTTAAGTTACTTAAACTTAAACTTGTCTGAGACCTAACATTGTTTTGCTTAAAAAAATTTGGCTTTGAATCGATCTGAGTCTAGGCTTAGCTCATGAGTCGACCCATTGGTCAACCCAATACTATCCCTAAATAAATTTGAGGAGATAATACTTTTTTTTAGCAGAAATATTTATTTTCTTAAAAATTGGAAATAATTTCCTTATAACCCTCCATAGTCAAAAACGTAGACCTTAAGGCGAAATTGTAATAATACACATACACCTTTAACTGGCATGGTATTCAGTTTATGCTATATTCCCGCAAGTATTCTTCACGCTATACTGAACAGATTACAAGGAAGATTCTTATACTTTTTTTATTATATTTAAAAGTTAATTTGTGGAAGGTTACATATCTCTTATTAATTTTGTTTGTAAATTTTATTTTAGAAAAGGTATGGTTTAGATAGAAAAAGAGGATAATGTCTCTAGTAAAAAATTTAAATTATTGGATTATAATTAGATAGCACAATGAATCATATTTAGACTCAAAGCTTATTTTTAAGTTCGAGTTTGAACAATATTGAATACTCAAATTCACGGACGTTCAAATAATTTGAAATAATTATTTGAACTTGAAAATAATTTGTCAAATTCAAAATCTATCAAACATAATTATTCGAATTCGGACGAAAGTTTTCAATATAATTTCTTGAAGTTTTTTATAATATGATTAACACATAAGATATTAAAACATAATCATAATTTATATCTTATTTCAAAACTCGATTCTTATGTTTTTCTTTTTCAAACCGTTTAGAAAATTAGCTAATCTTAATCGTCAGCATAAGTATCCGACCGGTAATGATATCTATAGAATGTGTTCGTAAAACTTTGCAATTGTTGCATAGAGGGTTAACCAAAGAATGCTAATAAGAACTTACTTTTTCTAACCAGAGAGAACTAAAAACTCAAAATTCCTATCATAACTAGAAGAGCATAATTTTTAATGGTTTGCTCTTCAAGTTTTGTAGATAGGAAACAGTCAAATCAATATCATTAAAATACAAAACTGGTGTGAATGCTCGTCAAACATTTGTTGAAGAAGAACAAAAATTACCCATTAAACATAACAAAACTCCTGCAAGGGGAAAAGTAAAAGATTCAAAGAAGAGAGAAAAAGAAAAAAAACAGGTTACTTTGCCCCTGATTTGTTCTGTACTATTCCTTAACACAGCAAAACTTTTAATTCACTTTTTGGTAATGATAGTGGGGCTTTGGTGTTATCACACTCTTCAATATCTTCTACAGATTGGTTCTAACCATTATCCATACCTTCAAGTTTTTGTTTCCTTTTCCTTTTTTTTTTCCTGTTGTACATGCAAAATTGGCAACTTCCATCAAACACCTTCCTGTTGAAGTGGTTGATTGAGCAGAGATGACACAGTCTCCATTTCCAATGACCATACATTCTCTTCAAACTTATCCACAGTAAAATCTAAGGACGTCATGAATGTATCTGGGCTTTCACAGAAGCAGTACTGTCCTGATGTATCTGTTGCAGAGGTTGTATAAGTATCCTGAAGAAATGATGAGAATGTGTCCTCCAAGTGCCAATCCTCCGATATCATCCCTTCGTTAAGCCATGGGAAATCAAATACTCCTAATGCCAAGTCTGTGTCACTTAAGTGGTAGCGGGTGTTCTTGTTGTTTAGCTCATTCTGGTTGATATCTTCTTCTATGTTGATGATGCTATTAAGATCATGATCACTATGGTCTTTCTTCTTTGGTGCTCTCTCTGGCAAGTATTTTACCTCTTGTTCCTGATCTCTTCCTCTTTTTTTGCTCTCTTGCTCCATTTCTACTCAAGAGAGGGACAGATTTAGCTCAGATAATCAAAAAACAATTCAGATTTATCAAGACAATTACAGAAAGTATGGAATCCAGAACAAAGCAACCGGAGAAGTTTAATTTCTACCGTGGGATCGAGATGATGAGATGTTTAGACATCAGTAATACAAAACATCCTGCGCACGTTATTATGTTGCAAGAAGCACTACATGGTAATTAACATATGACAAAAATTAACCAAACTTAGGGAAGTCCGAAACCCAAAAAAGTCAATAAAAAGAGAAAGGAAATCAGATTGAAAAAAAGAAACAAAAATTGCCTGGATATAAAGATTTAAGCTTTCTTGTTTCTCGTCTCTGGATTACCTTGAAGACCCTGAAGAGGTTGTGTATACGAGTCTTTGTTTTGATGGAAAGAATGATGATTTTAAGCTAAACTCGTCTCGGCCTCAAACTCACAAACACACATACAGAAGAACACATACAAGCATATAACACACACTTCATGTCATGCTTTTTGAACCCTCTTGCCTCTTGTTTGTATTTTTCGGCTTTCTGTCTCTGTCTCTGTCTCTGTTTCTGTCTCTGTTTCTCTTTCCCTATGCCAGTTAAAGCTCTAGCAACGGCAAGAATGAAGTTCTATGAGGTTGGTTCCTCATTTTGCGTTCCTTTCATTACCCTGAAATGGTCTCTCTCTCTATCTCTGTCTCTCTCTCTATACACACTATTTTTAGTGCTAAAAAGGGCCAACCAGCGAACCAGGCATGCAATGCACTCTTTTCGTTTTCATTCTCCATCACATTTATCTTCACACTTTCTCACTATTGTGACACATCATTATCACATGCTAACCTATCAGGGATTAAAGACTCTTCAGTATGATGACACTCAATCTATGTAACTGATCTATTTCCCATGGGGTTTGTTTTGTTGTACTTTAGAACTAATGTTCTGGTCGCTGTTTTATTTAGTTCTAATTTTTTAAAAAGATTTTGTTGCTGTTCAAGTTTCCATTTTTATGGTAAGACCTGTCAGGCATTTTGCTTGGCTTAGTAGTTAAATTTGACCAAAGAAATCAACCTACTTTTGAGAACTACAAAATGTTTATTTTTTTTATAAACTATTTTACTCATTCTAAAAAATATTTCAGTAAAAGGCTGGAACTACCAACCTAACTCATCGTGATTTAGGTACTACCAGCCCCACGAGCGTGTGTTGATATGGAAACACATCATACCTACATTAAAAGGAGCCATTATAGTTCTCAAATAAGCTTCTGATAAGGTTACCACCTGATGCCAAATTAATAGAGCACAAATATATATTTGCCTCAAAACAAATAAGACGCATTTTAGTCACAAACTAATGATAGAATGTTAAATAAACAAATTATACAGAATCTACATATCTCAGGCTTTTTAACAATGCCTCAGATTGAATCTTCCAACTAAAAGGAGAAAATCGAACAAGTATAGAATTGGATCTCCAGAAATTCCATTCTTTTTTTTCCCGAGTATATTTCGTTTAATGGTCTAATCTACTTAATATTGACTATATGTGATCAAATTATAACGATGAAACCAATTGAAACTAATCCACTACCAGCTTGGAATGGAGGACAAGGTGAACTCAATAGTGAAATGAGATTCACGTATATTTGCTTGTCTGTTGCCACTATTTGATCAGAAATTCTTCCCCGTTCTTATCAAATATTTCCTGCGTGAATGTCAATTCCAACCAATCAAAACAGGATCTTCATTATGTTTTAAGGATGTAATTTATGAAACAGTTTTCTAGTTCAACTTTACCTGACCAATCTTCTTGAGTTGGTATCAGTAGTTTCTCATCAATTCCAAAAGCCTCGGGCCGTATTGTTATCTTTGTCAACAGAGATGGGATAACATGTATCCAGGATTTCATATCCAATCCACGGCCTTCTCAAGTTTTGCCGCACCCAACTTCCAGATAGCCTCAGCATATATGTTTGCAGTTTGGCTCTGATTGCCAAGGAGAAGTTCCCATTTCTCATTCGGAGATGAAACAGCAACTTCACTCTAAACAAGAACTCAAATCAATTGACAATAAAGACTGTGATATCACTACCAATAGTCCCCACAAGAGCACAAGCCATTGTGAAAATGATGGAATCGATTAATATCCCGAACAACGATTTCCCTGCCAACCACATTTGACACAAACTTGAATGCTGTATGGCAATCACCACATATCCTAATATTCTTCTTGATGCGGATAGAGGATGCAGACGGTGTGCTGAGAAGTGCAAATGCTAAAGCAAGCTTCTCACTATGGTATTGCAATTTTATTTCCCTCTCTTGCTGATCTACAAACAAAAGTACATGGCTTGTATCTGGGGTGTATCCAATTCCCTTAATTTTCTCAGAGATTGTCTCCCACATCTTATGTATCTCTTCTCTCATTGGGTGTGCGTGATCATCAGCCACAAAAGTGTGGACTTGATTCTCAATCTCAACCCAGCTACAAGCAGGTTCCTTCTTCACCCTACTTTCTTGCATCATCTTTCTTACTTTTGCAGCGTTATTCCATCTGCCAGCAGTGGCGTAGATATTATAAAGCAACATGTGAGGCCCTGAATCACGGGGATCAATTTCAAAGATACGTTCAGCTGCATAAGCACCTAATTTCTCATTCTTATACATTCTACACGCACCAAGCAAAGCTCCCCAGACAGCAGCAGTGGGCTCCATTGGCATTTGTCTTATAAACTCATCAGCTCGATCAAGAAGACCAGCTCGACCAAGAAGATCAACAATTGCCACATAATGGTATATTTCTGGTTCTAACCTATACTTTTTCATCTCGTCAAAATAGAAGAGTCCTTCATCAAGAAGACCTGAATGGCTACAAGCAGTCAAAACGCATAAGAAAGTTATCCCATTTGGCCTAATTCCCGTTCTTAACATTTGCTCAAATCTTTTTAGTACCATCTCTCCAAGTCCATGTTGGGCAAATCCAGAAAGCATTGAATTCCAAGAAACAACATCTCGTTTTACCAACCTATCAAAAACTTTAATTGCATCCTCAATGCTCCCCGCCTTTGCATACATGTCAAGCAAAGTGTTCCCAACAAAGGCAATAAGCTGCGTGTCTGATTTTATCATACGGGCGTGAACCCATTTACCTTGCTCCAAAGAACCGATACTAGCAGAAGCACTGAAAACACTAGAATAAGTGAATTCCGTTGGTTCAATGTTTTCCCTAAGCATGTTGTGAAGCAGCCGAAAAGCATGCTCCCCTTCACCTTTCCTAACATGGGCAGCAATTAAAGCATTCCAAGACACCTCATTCTTGCTCACCAACCCATCAAAGACCACCCGAGCTTCCTCCACTTGGCCACACCTAGCATACATGTCTAAAAGAGCAGTACCCACAAAAACATCAGCATGGTGGCCCATCTTTAAAGAAAATGCATGAAGCTGCCAAACATGACTCCTACTTTTACAAGCTCCCGTCCCAAAAGCCTTTAATATGATGGACAATGTAAAGTGATTAGGTTGCACACCACTCCTCAACATCTCCGGGAGCAAAAAGATCGCTTCTTTGCTTTGCCCATGTTGAGAATATCCCATAATCAAAGCAGTCCAAGAAACAACATCTCTTTCAGGCATCTCCTCGAACACCATACGCGCATCTTCCAAACTGCCACACTTGGCATACATATTAACAACAGTATTCATCATATAAACATCGTGCTTGAACTCGGAATTTTCAACATGGGCATGAACAATTCGACCTTCTTCGAGTTTCCTCAAATGGGCACATCTGATTAGCAACGAATGATAAATGCTTCTACTGGGTAACAAACAACCGCGGTCAATAAGGTCGAGAACATGAATGCCTGTACCAGAACCGTCAAAACTCTTACAAAGAATGTTCTTGCGCCGGATTAAGAAACGTTCGGCACCCGAACTACTAGATTCTGACGTCTCCAAATCGCCGCCAGGAGTAGAACTAGCAGCCCATGCGCACAGTTTGCATGGAAAAGTAGCGGCAGCAAAGTATAAACATTTTGCACACACAACCTCTTTGCGTACTAAATGCCAGAGCATGTGTACAACTACAACACTTCTGTTGTGCTACAAATGTAGATTTTATTCGATTCCAACTAACTTTCATCGAATTCAAGTTAAGTTTCAATGCCTTTTCAAGGAGTAGCTTGTATGTATTTCAACCGAAGACTCCCTTTAATCAAGCGGAGGAGTTCAAGTTGGACTAAACTTTAATTTCTATACGAGTGAAAATCCTTTTTATTATTTTAAAATATTATCTCAAAATATCAATGCGACGTCGTTGAGAAATGAAAAATCAAAACTTGATGCCCTAGCTGTTGGAGAATACTAACAGAAGTACTAAGAAGAAAGGCGAAGGACTCAAAACATTCCTCCCCGTATTTCCTGTTCTTCAGCCAACTGCACAATGAAGCTCGTCAGGTGAGTGGTTGGTAATCCATTATTTGCCTTTATGCTTGTAATTATATAATCTCTTTATCTGTTAATTTTCTGGGTTTATGCAGGTTTTTGATGAAGTTGAACAACGAGACCGTTTCCATTGAGCTCAAGAACGGCACTGTTGTCCATGGCACCATCACAGGTTTCTTCTTCTACTTAAACCCATTACTACTTGGAATATATATCTAGTCTTTTCCTTTTCTTCTGTAGTTACCTCCTTATTCAGTGATGAGAATTGCTTTGTAAGGTTTGATCCTTGAAAGGTTCAATCCTCTTAAATCTGAAATTCGTGAAAAGGGTTTAAGAGGAATAGATGATCAGTTTATTGAAATATTTTGTTGCTTAACACCTTATAGGGCAAGTGAAAATGGTGTCTTGTAAAAGCCCCCTGCAATGTTTTGGTGTTATGTAATGTCCTAGTAGCTTAGCCATCACCAATTGCTTCACCCCAGGTTTTGACTTTGTCTGTTATAACCTGGTGGTTTTTTCGTGCGGCGAGGAGATGTATACATTGTTCTTGAAACACATGTTGTGGAATTCGATATACTTTTTAATTTTATTTGATTACTGAGAATTGAAGATACTATTTCACTCATTGGAACT
>JAOTAY010000003.1:3826538-3836928 GCA_025629805.1 Erythroxylum baracoense | reverse complement strand
CAACCGATATGAAGATAATTTCAAATGTTACCAACTCAAATTAGTAACCTATACCTATTCAGAGAAGGGATTTAATGGAATCGTTAGAGTTTGATCCTTTGCGGTTCAATCAGTAACATAACAAAAGATTTCAAAGAAAGAGAACTTTAAGGCATTTCAGGGATTATAATTACATTTATCTTTCGAGTTCTATAGTTCATGTAACTTGTATTATCTCATTTTATATTACAACTAGTTAATATTTTTCAGTTCTTTCAATTTTTGTTAGATTATAGTACTAGATTTATGATACTCTCTGTCTCTCTCTACCAATCTAGTATGCTCAATGTCGAAGTTGCTGGATCAGCAATTTTCCTTCAAACTTGCTCAGTTCACCATTTGCTTGTACCACTTTCTGAAACCCAACTCAAAGGGCACTGAAGCATCAGAAGATTTGAGTACAGCTCCTGCTACATGAAAGGTTGAACTTTCATGGCGATTACAGGGAAGAACAATGACAGTAGATACATGCCCCGACATTACAATCAAAAGCTCTTTCCTTAGCTATTATTAGTTGCTTGCTTGCTTAAATCAATCAATTGCCCAGAGTCCAGTTTGGGTAGGAATGATAATGAAAAGTTCAGTCTGGATTCATCATTAACAATTATTTCTTCAAGCAATCTTGAAAAAGCATCATATCATCAAATAATACATACGAAGAATAGCCACCGTACTGGAAATCATAGTTTCCTTCAATAACAGTTCAGAAGAATTCTGTTAAGCAGCACAACAAATGAAAAAGAGGGGGCAGGAAGTTAAAAAGGGAAAAAAGCGACTGACGAATTTACAGCTATTAAACATGAAATCAAGAACAATTGTATATATACCTTCAATTCACACGTAGGAATTCACAAAGGTATTCAGAACCGTGTATTAGAGAAAAATGAAAGATTTAAAGGGAAATAAACTTCTGGGTCAAGAAATGAGAATCAGATTTCAACCGCAGCAGCCCCCAGCTTGGGAAGAAATGCCATCCCTGCCTCCTGATGGACCAGGAATTCCACCATATCCAATTTTAATTCCATAAGACTGCATAAAAAAGCAAAAATCAGCCAAATAAAAGTAACTCTAGCTCAATTACCTCGATAGTAACTACTCTAACTAAATGCCAAATGCATGTTATTAAGAAACAGGTTCGTATTAAGAAAATTACAAGGTAAGAAAGCAAGCTTCCATGGTGCTTAATCTTCAAAGTCCATATATATAAATGCACAAACTAAAGTGAGAACACTTGTGTACCCTTTTAAGTAATTGATTACAGCAATCATCCAAAATTGAGCTAGTAAGGATGAAGTTTGAGAAAATATAGAATAAACACGGAAAACTCACCTCATTTGATACATCAAAAACTCCATCCTGGATTTTCTTATATATTGTTGCAGCAGTTTTTATGAATGCCTGCAAAAGGAAACTCGCAAATATGAAAATCCAAAAGATGAATGTCAGGAAGAAATTTCACAAATAAAACATGCTCCAACACTATTGGCATCATGCTTCTTTACCTCCTCGACATTCTGAGCTGTTTTTGCAGAAGCCTCCATGAAGATCAAACCGTGCTCCTTTGCAAATTGTTCCCCTTCCTCAGTACTTACAGCTCTTCTATGAGAAAGATCACACTTATTACCAATGAGCATAATGACCATATTTGCATTAGCGTGCTGCCTTGCATCCTCCAGCCAGCTAGCCAAGTGATTAAAGGTTTCCCTCCTGTCATAGGATCCAACTGGTGTCAATACTAATTATGCTGCCACAGGTTCATAAGCATTTCGTTAACTACTAGGGGTAGTTTGTCACTTTAAACTGAAAAAGGCTTAATCTAACGTTCCTGACGAACACAATACATGCAAGGGTAATATTTGCCTCACATATCAATATCCAGGTGAAAGAGTAAACACCAAAATATGCTAAACATCTTTCCTCTAGATAACTGAGCAGGCACTTCACTAGTTTAAGAAAACATTAGAAAAAGATCGCAGAAAGCTTCTACGTTTATTATAACCATCAAGCTGTAACCATATTTTCCAAAAAGAACGAGTGATATTTGCATGAATTTAATATGGAATAACATGCACAGACAAAAAGAAGATGAATTTATTAAATGAGCACCTCATAAACTTATAGAAAAGAAAAATGACTTACAAACCAAAAGTACCTTGTAATATCATAGACCAGTAATGCACCAGCAGCACCTCTATAGTAAGACCTTGTAATAGATCTGAAGGATTCTTGACCAGCCTGTTAATAATAAAAAATTTACATCATCTAAGCCTATATTGACAATATCTTCGACATATGTTAATAATAAAAAATTTACATCATCCAAGTCTATACTGACAATAGCTTCGGCATATGTAGAAGCAAAACCATAACTGCTTGTTAGAGATTGAAACAGAACAAAATTTAATAAAATATCAGTAACAACTAGTGAGTGTAATCTCTTTGAGGCTTTTCACTGTATAGTTATTCATTTTAACTTTTTTGCTTGAGTCCAGTTATGACAAAAAGCTATCAATTATGAAAGAAAAAAACGTTTTCCATACAAATGGAATAGGAATCTATTTAAAAATAAATCTCATTTGACAAACATAATAAACTTTCCTCCCAAAATAACTACGAAAGACTGCTGATGATATACCATGAAAGCAATTAAATTTGACCCATAATCGATGTAAAAAGGAACAAACCGTGTCCCAAATTTGGAGCTTAATAGGTTTATTGTCGATGTTGATCATGCGGGCTCCGAATTCCACGCCGATTGTCAAATCATGCACCGGCTGGAACCTCTTGTCCGTGAATTGTAGTAACAGACATGATTTCCCAACTCCTGCAAACACAAATTTAACCAAAATGAAAAAAAAAATCTCCAAATAAATAAAAGTTACAAGATTGAATAAAATTGAATCATTAAATCACCAAATCAGATACACAGGATTACCAGTATCGCCAATGATGATGTACTTGAAGAGATACGCGTACGACATCTTCTTAGTATGGATCACGGATTGATCTCTTCAAAAATTCTTACCCAAACAAACCAAAACTCAAAAATCAAAACTTTCCTCTGTATTTTAACTTAACGCTTGAAACAAAATCAACCCAAGTGAGAAAACAAGCTAATCATTACTTAGACAAGTGCTTACGTATGTTTTATAGAGATAAATCATATGCTGAAGGAAAAAACGAGAAGAAGTTGAAAGGAAAGAGAGAAAAGATGAGAGCTTTTGATTAGCGTGTGAAACTAAAACAGTAGCCATAGTCTTTAAAAGCAAAGGTTTTTGTATTTATTGTAATTAATGACCAAATTATTATTAATATTATCTTA
This sequence comes from Erythroxylum baracoense, assembly GCA_025629805.1. NCBI lineage: Eukaryota > Viridiplantae > Streptophyta > Magnoliopsida > Malpighiales > Erythroxylaceae > Erythroxylum > Erythroxylum baracoense. Next base: position 3,833,567 of record JAOTAY010000003.1, on the reverse strand, counting down.
TTGTTAAATTAATAACAAACTAATTAAAAATGTGAAATAATCGCATTAGGCTTCTTAAGATACTAATGGGTTGTTATCCAGCTAAGACTAGTTTGATTTGTATAAATAATTGTAATTTGTTGTTTAATTAAGGATAATATATGGTAAAAGAGTAGTGATTAAGGTAGGTCATAGTTGTGTGTTCTGCATTGGCTTTTAGGGATCCTAGCTGTCACTTTTGCCTCTTCTAGAGATGACATCTGGATCAGGTTGAGTCGGGTTGGAGTAATAGGTCAGACCTTAATTGATTGAGCCTTGGGTTAGTCTCAAGTCCAATTTTGATTAAAAATTGAGTCTCAAATCAGGCTTGAGTTTGGGTTCAAGTTGCCTAGGTTTAGCCTAACCTAAGGCTCGACGCTTGTAATAAAAATAATATTATATTGTAAAAAACGACATCATTTTTTATTTTTTAAATTTAAAACATAAAAAAAGGTTAGATTGAGCTCAGACTCGGTTGCCTAGGGTCAGGCCAAACTCGGCCAGACTTATTATCATCCCCACCTTCTTCATTCATAATACATACAATGGTCTTACTTTCTAAATCTTAGGTCATGCTTTAGTTCAATTTTCTTTTATAGAAGACACAAATTTTCATGTGATTTATTATTTTAAATTATTGAACATATTTATAATATTAATTTTTTCCCTAAATTTTAACAAAAAATTGATATTGAAATTACTTATGTATAATTTTTTGTTAAACTAACTAAAAAATATTTAAGACAAAGTTTTTTCTAGAAATTTTCATATTATAAAATATTTTTAATAATATAAAATGATACATATATTTTTAAAATAACTAAAACTACAAAAAAATTACATTTTCACCTTTTCATATAAAAAAGAATAATTATAACTATTTTATTTTATTTTCATGATTCGCCACTGAATTATAAGGTTCTTTTAAGATTGTTGGACATATGGAACAGGAAAGGTACACGTATGTTTTTCTACTTTTACCAAATTGATAGAATTTCGGGATTGTTTCTCTACAGAGTATTGATCTAAGTAACAGCTCTCTTTCATGAATATTACATTTGCATTCCATTTACAAATGAGGCTCTTAATGAAAAGATAAATGGATTCAATAACAAAAATCAATGTCCCAAGCACTAGTTGTGGATGGAATTGTAATTGTCAAGAGATTGTCTTCTTCTCTGAACACAAACTCCTCTTCTTTTGAATTCAGGAAACAAGATTTTGGCTTTACACTTGAGTAGGCTCCAAATTTACCTGCACCTCTCCCTTGGATGTGTATTTTACAGGTAGAAGAAGCACCAGAGTGATCAACTGACTCAACAGCCCCTCCTGAATTGTACATGTTTATCAACCCAATAGGTGCAAATTGAATCTGTTGATTGTACGCCTGTGGAGAGCACTCAAGAGCTTTAGACTATCAGCAGTAATGGCTCCTGTTAAGTTTCATTATGTAAGCTGAATGTTGAAGAAAGATTGTTGCCAACCTTGATAGGTGATACAGTAAAGACATCACATTTCAGAATATTCAGTGAAACAATAAATGCTCTCTCCTTCGGCAATCGAGAAACCGACCCTGGAAATATAAGAACTTATTGGGATGATAACAGACTACAGGAAATGTGGAACTGTAAGTGGAAAGGTATGGAAGCAATTGGGTTATTAGTACTTGAAGGTCACGATACCTGTAATGAAAGAATAGATAGCACATTCTCCAGTCCAGAGTTTCCCTGAGACTTCTTCAAAGTACTCAATATCATCAGGAGATAACTCTCCAGATACTTCTGCAGTAACAGAAGTCTCTTTTTCTTCTGTGTTCATACACGGCCAGGTTCCTGCTCCTTGGCAATTGAACACACCAATAACTCCAGTACACTTGTTCAAATTCCATATCTTCAGGAGACTAGAAAGGAAAAAAGATCCCCTGAATGTTACCAGAGGAACAAGCAATCAAGTAGCAGGCAAGTGAAACCTGAAGCATACCTCTTCCCATCCATGACCGGATCGGTAAACAAACAATCTCGCGATGGCCTTCCAGGATATTTGGCTCTAAGCACCGAGCCATCAGGAAGGACAAGTTTCTTAATTATGTCAAAATCATGCCGGCCTGGTTTGTCACTGATCAACAACATGGCCATCTTTTTAGAGCAAAATGGTCTTGAGTATGAACTTGTTAGGACAGCACCATTCAGAAAGCAGATTTAATGTCAACCTGTTTTCAATCTCCTGTGTACGCTTCTATAATAGGTAAGTTCTTTGTACTATTACCTGACATAGACTCCGCACCCTCCCACAGCTCGAGCAATGGCATGAAATTCAGCTGACTCATGGAGGCTCTGCAACATAAAGAACAAATGTTATATACTATGAGGTTCAGTAAATAGTCAAAGAATAACAGCAAGAAGTCTGGCGTACATAGAACATGTCCCAATCAGGGACAAAAACTTCACCCAGAAAAATGCTGTTAAAAGCTACAGCAGCTACATGCAATGTCTGTGTCGTCGGATTGTTCGGGTAGTAATCGTCGGATACTCGTGTTACAGCACTTCTTTTGGCACTGCAGTGAAATAAAATAAATTGCAATGAGAAACTGCAGAACTACGCTGATGATGGTTGTTTGAAGTCTGTTTCCTACAGCTGGACCACTATGGTAAAAACACATCTATGTCATATCCAAATTGTTGTTTGGAATTCCTAAGACTAGATTTCTTCCTTCCCTTGGCAATGATAAAGAGTTGTTAATTCATAGATTGATGTTTGTTGCATATTGAGTTTGTTTGCAGTATTCACATCTGAAATTTACCCACTTGTAAATGGAGTCTGTGCTGTGACCCATGCAGCAGATAATGCTATTGTCTAGGAAGTTGGTGGCTATTGAATCTTCAAGTGCTTGTTGGAAACATCTGGTGAGTGAGACTCGGCCTCCTAAACCACCCGCAATTGCTTCGAATATGCTTTGAACATCAACCTTAACCCCATCAACGTCTTGGGAAACGAGGTAACCGTGTAGATCATTGTAAAATTCGGACGCCATAGCAGGATCCATCACACCAATGCCATATTTCTCCATGCAATCCAAAGAAAGATCCCTCAAGTTTGCCAAGTTCCCAGGGGACTGCACAAGGTATGTCATTGTTGGATTGTACTTACTAGTTCCATCTGCATCAGGAACAAGACCTCCCCAATATCCCAATAAAGCATGCCATACATAGACATACCTGAGGATTTGGACAAAACAACAGAAGACAGAGTTATCAATAAACAGACATTGACTATTGAACCTCTTAATGTAATTAAGTGTAAAGATGAGAGTCTGCCAGTTGTCTATAGGACAAATGGCCATGTACTTACTTAAGCCCAAAATTCTTCTTAATATCTGAAACAAACTCCTTTAGATTAGTGGGTAAATCAACCTGAGACTCATCTGTTTTCCGAAATTTAGAGTTTTCTTTAATAGTTGCTAGTCTGCCGCCAAACCTGTAAATTGGAGGAAGCAAGGGGTAAGCTTGTGGTACAAAATTTGTACAAAAATGGAACTTATCCACTCACTGTGATCCTTCAACAAAAGGCTCCCCGTCCTTTTGGAACTCGTTAACGGTATCTTGCCAGCCATCGTCTATCAGCACAAACTTTGGAGGAGTGCCTCCACCAGATAAACTAAATTGAAAAGAGAAGTAGATTAGAAGCCAAGATGCACACAGTCAAAATAAAATTTTATTGAAATGTTTAGAACTAGAGTTATTATGCAATGAAATGAACTTCCAAGTAGGGAATTTAACTAACCTTTTCAAACCGTCTTTGATTCCTTGAGGATTTACTTTCTGGTAGAAAGCATCCCATGTGCACCAACCAAAACAATCCAATATTCCAGGCACCTGCATCAGAGAGCATAAGAGAAATGTATTATATCATCATTTTCAATCCAACCAAAGAGACTGGATTTGATAGATCAAATGGAAGCAAAAGGTGTGTTCACTTGCCTGTTTTGTTTCTCTAACTGCGAATGTACCAGTTTGGTCTGCCAAGATCCTGCATAATGTGCAAAAGAATATGTAGAGTAAGGCAATAAAAGAGGTAAAAAGAGTAGCTGCTTATTATGTATTATCCCATCATATTCAGACATACTTCTATGCCAAGGGTCCTAACGAGTTAGAACTGAAAATACTGCTCAGAGAGCTAACATACTTCATGGATTCCTTCATCAGATCAAATGGATGATTTCCATGATTCACAAAAACTGCTTTTAGGGATTGTGAAGTAACTATGGCAGGGTCACCTATCAAAGTAGACAAGAAGCCATATCATTAGTCCAGACAATAACAGTGAAGATACGAAGATGGCTATCTAAAAAGGAGAAACTTGCTATTGTTCCTCTATTATAGAAGATGATATCCAATCTCCATGCCTGAACACAACACCCTTTTGGATTTCCATACAACTACAGAGCGCTCCCTTCTGAAATACCAATTGACCACCAGCCCTCTCCACTAAGCTCAGTTAAACTGCCTTCTCATGCGGTTTAGTGTATTACCATAAACCTGGACTGTTATAATTAGCAGGTCAGACTTAACAACACTAAATATGGTCTGCAAGCTAGATTCTATTCTCAGCTGGTACTGTGCAAGGATGCGTAGTCGCTGAGTAACAAACGGAAAAAGGACTTGCTAATGGTTAAAACTGTGAAGCAAAGTAACTTACCACTTTCAACACATAACTCGAGTTCATTTGATGAGTTTCCTTGCAAGCTGCTCCTAAATTCACCATCTAGCGCAGGCAAGAAGAGGACATAAGAAGGAGAAGAGATGGGCTCATTTTGAGATGGTTTTTGTATCACTTCCATCAGCAACATCTGAGTTTCAGCAGGAACGTCACTTCCTGAATCCCCAAATCGAGGTATCATCCAAAACAACTTAAATCTAAACAGGGATAGAAATCTGACATTCCTGCATCAAGCAAGCAGGCTAAGAACTTCAATGTCAAACAAAATTACAATTGAATTGCTTTCAATGATTGACTGAATATTTGTACTTGGAACAACATATAGAGGCATATGCATGACCTGTTAAACACAAGTAAGTTAACTGAGAAGAACATTTGACCTACTCTATAACTCCAAGATTGAAGACATGTCTGCAACTCCTTTCAGATGAATTAGCGCCCAAGAATGCTGATGAACCCGTCAATGGCGTGACAGAGACATTATCAGGCACACCTGTCAACAGTTCCTGCCCACTGAAACCGAAAGTGCCTTCTTTTATGACGGGTCTGTTACTGATAAACATAGAGTGCTTCCATTTCTTAACATGGGTTTTATTGGTACCAACTCTAGAATTACGTGAAAGAAATCTCGGACTGTGGCTATTAAGAGTCAGAAAAGGAAAGGATAAGCAAATGTTGGATTGGTGGTGCCTGGAAAACATGTTCATATTCATACTTATGATGTTGTTGGCAGGGTTGGTATGAGCCATTGTTCCTTCCTTCCAGCGATTATTTCAACAGTTGTTAGTGACTTAACTAACGACTACAGGATTGGACAGTCGGAAAGGACAAGGCTTAAGAAGAGAGACCAACAGAAAACAGACTTGAACGATGTCTGCAAGTGCAAGAAGGAAGCATAAAAGAAACATAAACTGTAGTATTATGTGATGTAAGTTGACCCCCAAGTTGATAAAGAAAAAGGGATTGAGTGTACCGTCGTTTACTTACAGACCACATTCTGTAATGCTTGGGATGAAACATCCTATGTATTATCATTTTCAATCTTAGTTGGGATTGAAACATCCTCTCATTTTTCTTCAGACATTCTTACCCCTTGCAACTTGCCCACGCCTCTGTTTCTCATTTAGTGTTGTTGGTACAAATATGGATGACAAAGAATCGGTCAAGCCCACGTGAATCCGGTCCAAATTTTGGTCGAGTTTGAGTCAATACCAAAATTGCGTTGTTTTGTCGAATTGATTTGAGAATTTTAGGCAGAACTAACTCCAAACTAGAGCCAAAATCAAATTAACTTAAATTTAATCCGTTAATTTTGAATTAAACTCAATCTATCATCTAAGCTTACTAGCTTAGCATTAGGGGAGACTAGGCCAGACTAACCCAAGCTTGAACTTGGCCTGAAAATTTATACTTAGGTCTGGCTTGATTTGAAGCTCATTTTAGCTTAAGGCTTGCGGCTCGAGCCTGACCTGATCAGGTTCGGATCAAATTTGATTATTTTCTTTTTTAATTTAAGTGGGTATATATTTGTTTTCATTCGTAGATCTTGAAATGCTATCTCCCTGTTGTTTTGTTCAAGGAAACTTGGATAATAATCACCAGAGAATCCAAACAAATGGAAGATCCCTTTTTAATCAGCTGAATTTGATTAAATTTGATGTAACTCGTTAACTTCGACTCCTGGAACTGTGAAGTCAGTTGACTTCAGGTGTACTCCATAAGAACTTCATGCCACTCGTTATGAACTTGTTTGCGTCAAACTTTGTGATGGTTTGGTACGGAATTTCAAGCATCTTTTTGGATCTTGGACCACTTATTACTCCAATTTCCCAGCACAGACAAACAATAAACAAAGTGGACCGTAATAAGATTTGTTCCTTGCGATCGCAAACAAGTCTTATTTTCTTGTAACATGGCCTTATAGTTCGTTAACGGGAACTTTACGAGAATTCCTTCGATATAACAACAGGAGTTCTTACTACGTGTGTTCCATCTGACCACATAATCGACCCAAACTGAGTTCTTACACTCCAGTTTCCTTCTGTGGCCTCTAAAGCCACCGTATACTTCTTTCCTTCAGTCCTCTTCTTGAATTCCAAAGTTGTTGGTTCAACACTCGCTGTTTTTTCGAAAGGGATGTCGATCATCACTGTGTTTTCCTGGAGTTCCCACATTCTTTAAGGTTCGAGTCACCTTAACATTTCCTGTGAAGTTGGGCACTGTGATTGATGGGTAGTTCAAGTCGAGAAGGTTAATTTTGGGTGTGGGGCATCTGAATGTCGTCTCATTGGTGAA
>JAOTAY010000003.1:3806331-3823413 GCA_025629805.1 Erythroxylum baracoense | reverse complement strand
TATTTTGATTGTTTTTGAGAAATGTCGTTTAAGTTGGACCGAGAATAAACATATGGTTTATTCATTAAGTTGACGGGGCTACGAATGAGAAATTTGGTATCTGTAATACATGGAAGATACTACTCATTATAAGAGGACCTATCGCCATGATTCGTATATTTGATTTCTTGTTATCTGTGGTGGTTTTGGGGTAAATGGACCAAGTGGGAGAATGTAAGATGACCTGTATGTGGTCCACCCACCTACTGCCACTCTCTTTGTCGCCCATCATACCCGACACCCATAATGTTGTCTCTGTGATGGCCAGAGCATCGTAGGGTGCAGTGGGTTTAAAATGATAAGGTTTTTGGTCCCTATCTTTACTAAGTTTTTGTAGACACCATCGGTTGAGCTTAGGCAGAAGATAGAAGTTCCAAAAACTTCTCTAAATTCTTGCAGATCTAAGGAGGAAGGCAATGACTGGAGGTATCTGTTTTCTTGGTTAAGCTTCCGCTACTGTTATATATTACGGTTATATATATGATGATTTATGCATGTATTTTACGTGCACTTTTTTCATGTATGAGGTGCTGTGTTGTTCTAGTATGTTTACAATTATCTCCCTTTATGACGTGAAGGGCTAAAAAATACCGCCATTATTGATATTATACGAGAGGCTATTTTATTAAGAACTCTCTTTCGGATCCCATATGATTACAATCAATTCTTATTCTGCTACAACATAGCCTTATTTTTCTTTCATTCAAATTCCCTACGTACTAACAATGGTACTTCTTCTTACTTCATGTTTGCCATCTGCCCACACGATAGTGCCAAATACAGTGTCACCGCTCCAACTTTCCTTACCCTCCAAAAAAACCTTAAAACTTCTTCTCTTCATTTCCCTTTTTGAATTCCAGGGTAGTTGGTTCAACACTGACTGTTATATCATTAGGCTCATCAACCTGAACTGTGTACTTGCCTGGAGTTCCCACATTCTTTAAGGTTCTGGTCACGGTTACATTCCCTGTGAGATTGGGGACACTTATTGCTGGATAATTCAAATCCATAAGACTAGTGTTAGTTGGTGGGCATCTGAATGAAGACTCATTGGTGAACCTGGACAATATAGTGGCATTGTAACCCATGGAGCCAAGAAAATTATAGTAATCTGTTATAGTTATGTCATAAACTAGTCCCGTATCCATTGCAAGGTTCGGTCTAACATGGCCTGAACCATAGGCGAAAGGGGATGCACCAGTGAGTGTGTCTTCAAACAAAATCGGTTGTCCAACATTGCTAGTTGTTGGCGCTGCAATATCAAAGGTTAAGGGCATGAAGTAATTGTCTGAATATGCTCCTCGGGACAGGACATGTGAGTGTTTATAAAGATATACTGAGGTATTATATTACCAGTGGTCATCATGGCTGATTTGATCGCTGCAGGACTCCAATCAGGATGCATAGTCTTCAAAAGACCAGCAATTCCAGAAATATGAGGGCATGACATTGAAGACCCTGATATTATGTTGAACGGAAGCTTCCGATGATCAATGGGCACCGAAGAAGGCCCCATTGCTTCAGTGAAAGCAGCTAAGATTTGCACCCCTGGCGCAGTAATGTCAGGCTGATCTTAAGTTTATTGATTAAGTTAATTTTCTCATGATTGTCCTGTAAAATCTCAGAAAGCTGATGTATATTCTAATAGCTAAACTACATTGTTCAAGAGATAACACTTCAAGATCTCCCGAGTGATGAGATTTGGTCCCAGAGATGAAAAGGCACCAACCATAGGTGCAACAGTCTGACCAACTTCTGTAGTCCCTTTTATGAAAGTTTTAGGTGACCTGAGTGACCAAAATGATTCCTGAACATATCAGTCAGAAGTTCTTGCAGGATATGCAAATGTATGCATACGGCAAACATATACTTTGTGTTATGAAGGTAGGCCAAAATGGGAAGACTATCATATCCCACAACGGGGGCAGACGTAGGAATGTAATAAGGGTTAGGACTGACAGCATCCACAAAGGATTGCCTGACAAGGATCAATCCGATCCACCAGCCTGAGGAACCTCTAAGCTCTTCTCCACATCTCCTGAAGACGAGCTACCTTGGACACAGTAGACAATCTTTCCTTTTACCTTTGTTGGATCAAGGGATCAGGGATCACATCTAAGTCTGCCATGTCGCCATCGCATAAAAATTAGGCAAGTTACTTGAGCTTTAACATAGAATAAGAACTAGTTCCCTTACGCATCATCAGCAGATACATTGTCAGCTTTAGCATCAGGAGCATATACGACAGGATGGTATTTCCCAACCGGCAAGGTATTCGTATTAAAGCTAAGTCCCTAATCAACAGAACCCTGGAATTAGGACATAACAACAAATGTACCAGCAAGTTGAAACACTGAAAACAGGAAATATAATGTGTTCAAGAACCATTTCTGAATAGAATACCTTTAACCGCTTCCTGTTTCCAAGGATGACATCCGATGGAAACTCTCTGTCAATTGTGCTGGGAGCAACTGTGAAAATCCATGGAGCAACATTTGAATTCCCTCCATCATTTCCAGAATTACCTGCTGAGCAAACTACAAGGATCCCTTTCCTGACAGCATGAAAAGATCCCACAGAAATAGCAGCACTGAAATAGTCGCGACGTTGAGTTCGGTTACAAGTGAAACAGACCAGATGTCAACCCCATCACGGATAGCTGCATCGAAGCCTGCCAATACATCAGCATCCAGGCATCCTCCCCAGCAAACCTTGTACGAAGCAACTCTTGCCATAGGTGATCCACCTCTCGCTGTGCCATTGGCAGAACCAAACAAATTTGCACCTGGAACAAAACGTCCACCAGCTATGGAGAGAGTGTGGGTACCATGACCATCAGTATCTCTGGCGGTTCCATTAATAGTTTGTCCTCCACTTGCCTCATAACCCTTCTTGAAGTATCTGGCTCCAATCAGCTTCCTGTTGCCAATTGCATTTATCTTCATTTCAAAGCTTTGTAACAACAGAAGTAACTGCATAAAACATAGGAGCCTAAAGGTACCATGAAGTGTAAAAGAGAATATTTACAGAACTGATTTTCATTTTACAGCAATAATGAGCTAGGAAAACCTGTTGCATCTTATTCCATCTTCTGTTTCACAGTATCCTTTCCACCTTGATGGAATTGGTCCCATCCCTCTATCATTGAAACTTTCTGATTCAGGCCAAACACCTGCCATGAATCAAGTGAACAGATCAGGGAAAGGATAAGAAAAGGAACCCTAATTCTTGTTGCAGGCATCAGTAGATCATAGCAGATCTATAATGGCTGCCGACATAAAGGAAAACCATTCTTTTCCTCCCTATTTAGCACTCAGTCCTTTTCAATGTATCAAAGTAATCTTAGGGATAAGTTTCCAATAACAGCTGGATTTAATCCTGTCCAGACATGGAAACCATGAGACTTCAGATTCAAAGTTACGGTTGTAATTCAAATTACCTCTGTCAAGAGTTCCAATGATCTCATCTTCTCCAAATCTTCCTTTCGTCCACAAAGAATCAGCTGGAATCTTTCCATTTCTACTTTCCAGTCCGAGAAACTGCCATGACCTTGTAGTATGTAACTCTTCTGGAAACACTGATACAACTTCCGGATGCTCTACATTGGAGGCATCACAATAAATTAAGACCCATCAAGGATTCTCAGTAAAGATTAAATAAGGAATTAGTCCACAGTCTGTCATATTTTCATACGAGAGATTTTAGCTGCTTCTTCTTCTTCAAGAATGGCAGCGAAACCATTGATGTAATTGGTATATGAATAGACTATGGCCTTCTCTCCTTGCTGTTTTAGAAAAAACAACTTTAGTTACATCTAAAGCTAAACGTGGAAAACATGGTGGATTAGTAAACAATGATTCATAATGACCTGGTCGTATAGGTAGCCAAGAGCTCATAGTGAGAGTCAGTTCTCGCATTAACATCCAAACCAGCAGGTTCAGATCCATGTGAATGAGCCCCTAGGTATACTATGTAAGACTGTAACATTCCATGAAACACATTACCATTCTCGAAGAAACAGCTGACATAGTAAGTAATACAACTGAAAACTGAAAAAAATAACTGAAAACTGAGAAAAATTCGTATAGTTGCATACCCTTTTCAAGGATAGTGCAGGACTGTGGAAAGAACAGAAAAGTGAGATCGATACAAGCAAAACAGGACCTGGGATCCCCATATTTCCAATTTTTGCTGCCCCCTTAACAAACCTGGAAGCAATACATACACCAGAAGCAAAAGGATGGCTTGCAGCCAGTAATGTAGGAGTTAAAAGCTCTCTGATTCTATAATCAGTTGCTGTACTAGAAAATCATGACAGCTGCTGTTTTGACCAAAACTAGCCGAGCTAATTAGTAAAACCTGGCGAGCTGTTTAATATCAATATATCAGAACATGTTCACTATACCTAGTTCATTACTGCACGGAAGTGGCTTTTAAAGAGTGAATTTAGCTGATTTGAATGTGCAATGTTTCTTATTCTTAAAGAGTAGTAGAATTTTCAAAGCTTGATTAGACAAACATCTATAAAATCATCCTGTGAGGCCCCCTTAGACCTTAAACATATCCACATAATGTCCCACCATGCAATTTAGGTATGCATCTTAACCAGCAGCAGCAAGGTAAGTTGAGCCATTAATGGAGGATGCAAGTGGCTGTTCTCTGGTATCGAGGACATCGCTCCTGACTAAATAGTAAAAGAGTTGATGATTGAACCTTTGGGGTCCTTTATCAGAGTATTCTGCCATAGCTATGGACGACAAGTTGTCAGCTTTCTTTCTAAAAACTGTAATGTGATGTCCAGACACTGATACATGCATGTTTGACAAGAGGCTATTGTTTATCATCTTTTGCTCTAAAATCTTTACTTTTATATGTATAAACTAAAGTCTCGAAAGATATGTTCTTTTGAAGTATCTGCATCTTACTTTTCACGAGTCCATAATTTTTCATTAAAGAAACAATTTTTTGATAATTTTATTTACTTTAGAATTATTAGTGGAAATTAGTCCATAATTTTTCATTAAAGATATAAGTTTTAAATAATTTTATTTACTTTATAATAATAATTATTATTATATAATAATATTAATTAATTTAAATTTTAAGATAAAATTTTAATTAAATTTAATGAGTTGATTGAGGAATGTATGTAATTAAAATTTAGTTTTTTAATTAAAACAATGTTCCAGTACCATACAAGCATTTTCCATAGTCAGGTTTGGCATATCAATAAAGTCAAACTTTTGTCGGTAAATCCAACGATATATAAATAAATAAGACAGGAAAATATTAAATGTTTGGGAATGCCCCTTGGTTGTATCGTTATCTTGAGAGGAAAAAAAAACTTTTGTTTTGTAATAATTACTTTTAGGAATAAAGATGATTTAGTAAGCATGAATCTATGTGTTTCTTTAAGATTTTATTAAAAATTAACTAAAAATTATGAATATTAAGAAAATTAACACTTTCATTAAAAAAATAGTCTTACAATAATATACATTTACGAATCATGTGTTTATTAAACAGTCTAATTTAATTTTTACCGTTATTTATAATATTACGTTACATCTTAACATTTTTAAAATAAAATTGGTATCATCTTAAATCTTAATTAAGTTAAATATTTATCAGCTTTTAATATGTTAGTCATAAATTTAATATATATCATGTCATAATGAGGCAATATAGACATATTATACACTAAATATGATCTTAAAATAATTTTTAAAATACTTATTAAAAGCTTAATTTTCAGTTGAACTTTTCGGAAAAGATATAAATAAGTTCTTATTGCTATCTTTGTTGTCACTTTTATGATATAATGAATACTATTTTAGTAACATTAATACAAAGCAAGCATTATTTTGATATGTTGGGGTGTAAATTACATTTTTAACCTTTACAAATTATGTTAACAATAAAAAAATTAGCATTGATATATTTAATCACGGTATGTAGAAAGTGTAAAAATTGAAAATAAAAATTAAATATTTTTCATTAACTCTTTCCATTTTTCTAAGAAAGGATATTTGTATTTTTATTTATTTAAAAACTTATAAATGTTTTTATAATATTAAATGTTTAATAGAGAATTTGTTTTAAGTCTCTATAGTTATTCTAATAGAAATCATTATTAATATTCTAACAAAATTAAGTTAACTTCCTATGACAATATGTTAACACAAGGAATCAATTCCAAATCTCATTAACAAAAGTTTAAAAGTCTAATTTTTTTTCTTAAAATTGAAAATATATTAATTCAATATGGTTAATTATTAGTTCGTCAAATAATTTATTCAAACTATGTAAAGTTATTACACATATTCGATAATTTATTCAATATATCTTTAATGATAAGTGTAGATTTTCTGAATATTAAAAGATGTATGTAATTAATTATTTTTCTCATATCATAAAATTATTGGAACCAATGAAGGGCGCATAGTTTTTGCAGAGTTGTGGGGATCATACTGAAATCTCTAAACATTTGGGTAGAGTTGGTACTTGGGCTAGAGTTAGGCCCATCCTATTCCGGCCCACCCAGACTAGATATGTGGTCAACAAACCAAGTCTTGGGCCTACCTCAGGCTTAGACAGTTTAAACCCAGCTCGACCCGAAATTCGACATTTATAACAAAAATGACGTATCGAGCTAGGTCAAGTCGGACTCAGATTCAAGCCTAATTGCTTGTTGTATTCCCTACTTTTGGGGTATCCTCATCTAAAGGCCGCACCATTTATCCAAATCATGACTGGTGAAGGTGACAATCCCACCTTATCTTTTTCCTCCAGTGAAGTCCCCAAAACTTTTATGGCTTACCTACTGCATGGGCACACGTCCACGTACGTGGACCTAAATTTCCACATCAAAATCTAAATATGGAATTGGCCAAAGTAATGGAAGTTTTAGCAATGAGCTTCCCACTTTCCTATTTTGGTTTTCCCTTATTAAATTGCGTGACATTTATTGACAATTTGAGTAAATGTTATATTGTATACGAAGTGCCATATTTTTCCTTTTTTCTAATATTAAAATTACCTAATTGTCAATTTTAAAGTAAAAAATGAACCTTTTAATAAATACATAAATTTTATTATTTTAATTCTTTGTAACTAATGATCTTATAAAATTTAAGACCCGCAAGTATATTATAGATTTTTTATAACAATATAAATTTTTTATGTATATTATAACATACATAATAATAATAACAACAAAGAGAGAGACATTAAAGGAAGAAAAAAAAAAGGGTTCGAAGGTGTAGAAGACAAGAGTTCATCAGCCGACTGAGCAATCAAGATTGAGTTATTGGTTGGCCAGTCTGGAATCGACCTTTCGCACCTCCTCCGCCGCCCCATGTTCATGGACCCCTCATTCCAGCAACATTCCAAAAACTTACTTAAAGACAATGACATGAAGAGATTAATTTGTTTCTTTCAGGTTCTGCAGGCTCATTTGATCCAGGCGTGTAGCTGATAAAAAGGAAAAAAGAAAAGAAAGCCGCCATTGATGAGCATTCTGAGTCTCTGACATGCGTGAAAGTGCTCAGCTAACAGGCTCATTGAGCTTTCTGTTATCAGAATTTTCTGGCATTCTTAAAACTATATAGTCTTTATGTTGTTTTCTAAGGTGTAAGCTACTCCAAATAAATCTTTTAGCTTAAAAGGTGAGATCGTGTTCCACTATTGGTGGATATTAATATTATAAATAAATAATTTTTATTTAATAGTAATAATAACTAAAGATCATTAAAAATATTTTTTTTATTTCAAAAAAATTTAAAAATAATATTTTTATAATAATTTTTATTTAATAGTGATAATAATTAAAGGTTACCAAATAATAATCATCTAATTAATTTCAATAATTAATTAAAAATGACTACAAATATTACTAAATTGACTTTATCATTTGAATTTAAATTATGAATAATAAATAATTTATGTACACATCATGTTTAGATTGTTACGTGTACATGATGATTCCCTCAATGCATATGCAAAAGTAATAATTTATAAGTTTGGTCGATAAAAAAAAATATTGTACATGCATTGCTTATATTAAGTAAAATTTTAGTGTACATATAATAGCTTTCAAATTATATATTTAAATTTAAATTAAACTCAATCTCTAATATTTTATTATTTAGTAAATATTAGTGATTATTATTATTAACCCTTCTTCAAAATACACGATCATAAATTCAAAATGCTTGAGAACTCTTAATGAGAATTCGAATTCAAAACCTCCAATTCTACTTCTGTCGAGAACGGGCCTGATAGCTGTCCGAAAGTAACACATCCTGCGTTTGTAATACTGGCTTTTGCTTTTGACTCGTGTGATGGTTTTGGCCCTGTCGTCGTCAAGAAACTATCAGAAGTCGTTAAAGGATCTCCAAGTAAGCAAGCATTCTCCAATCTGAATCCAGTTCAAGACCAAACGAAAAGGGTTTCTAGAAGAATATGCACATAAATGAATTATGAATCCAAAAAAGAAAATATTTACAGGAATAAAGTAAACATAAGTGTGTTGGAGATTAACTTTACCAAATTAAGAAGTGACAAAATGGCAACCTGTAAAACCCAGGCAGCTTTGGCTCTTTCTCTTGAACTTATTCCTTGGAAACAACCCCTTCCTGCCGCCTTCTCCACTTTCCATTCTTATTTCTTTTTCCTCATGCTTTTTCTCTTTCTTTTTCTTAAACACTTTTTCTCTTCTTTCCAGTATTCTATTCTCCATGTTCTATAAATTCCAGGATTCTCTTAGTTGTTTGTGGGGATGAAGAAGAATAATTTCCTGTCTGATACCAAACACAACAGTGAGTGCTTTCTTTAAACTCCTTTGGCATGTGCTACAAGCATCAGAATTGGAAACCCGGAGAATATGTTTTTTTGAATGCATGCAAATTTTCTGCAGTTTTCAGGTTGTGAAGATCGAAACAGACAGAAGGTGATGATCTACATCGGTTGGTCTTCGTCTGGAAAAATGAAAGTTCTGCCTGGCTCCCTGAATGCCATGTAAGAAGCTTTTGTCAAAGAAAATGTTGGCAACCTTCTTATTTGGCATACGGGGAGCCTGGGCAGGCTCAAAACTTTTCTTTTTTTATCAGATGATGAGTCAAAGTTCCCAAGTGCATTCCTACCTAGTTGCAGCCTCCACTTCCAAGCTTTCTGGTTTGTTTACATTCCAAGCTTTTGTTCACTTCCTTTTCGTATTTGTAATTCTAGCAGACTTGCTACTGCAAGCCAACGAGCAACAGTTCAAATGACACAAACTCCTCTCGGAAGATTTAGGATTTATTCAACTTGGACTTAATTAAGATTTATGATTCCTGTGACTTCTGTCTATTGTATGAATAGTACTGGATTAGTACTTCTTGGTGCATCAAATCACGTTAATTATCTGATTAGTTCAATAATAATTGAAACATATATACATATTTCATCATATGTGTTGAATCTCAACTATCATATACATTCCATTCAAATGAAATTTATAAATATTTTTAAATTAAGATAATTCTTAATTAGTGTGTGATTTGAATCTTTAATTTTTTAAATTAAATATTTTTTTAAAGAGATTAATTTCACCATCAAGACATTGAATATTGACAAACGGATACACCTAACACAATCTAAACATTGAATATAGATAAAAGCATACACCTACCCGAAAGTTTGGATTATTACTAATAAAGTTGATTTTGGCGTGATTGGTTCTGGATTCCAGAGCTTTGTGGCTCGGAAGAAACAGGCAAAACGGAGAGCTTTTCCTGTCGGTCTAGTGCTGGGCCATGTAGCTAGTCAAATTTCACCAGCCACTGACAATGATATTGATGGGTATGGAAAACTTTTTGATTTTTCAATTCATTACATAATTATCGGATGCGGCTTTTTCTTAATTAATTATTTAAACTTATGAAATCAGATAATTAAATTTAATAATTTGCTTTTGTTAATACAAATAATTTATGTAGCTTTTTGTCTTCATCATTATAATTTTGTTAGATTATAATAATAAATATTCAAATATTAAAAAATTCAACCGAAACCGGTTCAATTGTAAAAGCTTTGAATTGTCTAACTTTTAGTTCAATTTTTAATTTTTAGAATGATTTACTTTAATAACTCTTATTGTTAAAAACCGATCAATTAATATCAACTTTTATTAATAAATAAATTATTATAAACTAAAATAAATCAATTAATTTTTATTTAACAGTTTCGTTTTTAATTAATCTTTAAAATTTTTGTCAATCTCTTTAATTATATTTCAAATTCTTTACTTTTATTCAATTTTACTGATTTTTTGATGTTTTAATACCGGTTAAACTTTTTAAACCTTAAACTTTTTGTCTTTACCAATTTAACTTCCGATCTGATTTTTAAAAATTTAATTATAACTTCAAATATTATAAAAATCTTGTAACTTTTGATATCACTTTAATTATATTTACGAAATATTAATGAATATAATTATTAAATTAAATTACCTAATTTTCAATCAAATAGAAAAAAATTAAAAAAATTTGGGTTTGTAATTATTATCCCTGTACAAAATAATGAAATTTAACTTGAATGAATGTCTTGAAACTTTCGGTTTCTGCATGAAACTGATAAGCAATAGGAACAATAGCACTCTCGCACTGTTAAACAAGTTGGAACAGTTAAAATGGTACTCTTAAGACTAGCAGCTTTCTACTTTTTTTTTTATAAGAAGGAAGCCGAATAGTAAAATTACACAACTAGTCTAGGGAAACAAATTCCCGACAAATTCTCTAGTAGGATAAGGTGGCACCCAATCGGTGAATGATGAAAGTACATAGCCCCCACAGCAAAATGACTGGCATAGTTAGCTAGCCAGTCGGCGCATCTGTTGCTCTCTCGAAACACATGTCGATGAACAACAGTCCAGTTCCGGGAGAACAGCTCATGTATACTCCGGACAAGAGGGTGAAGTGTCCGGGATCGCCAGTCGGACGAGGTGAGGAGATCGGACACCGCTTTAGAATCAACTTCCAGTTCCATCCGGCGGTAGCTCAGGTTCCAAGCCAGTGTCAGTTCGGTATGAATGCCCCAGAGTTCTGCGGTCAGAGGCGAGCACTAGCCAATGTGTTGCGAGAAGCCCCCCAGCCACTGTCCAGCACTATCACGTAGAAGGCCCCCAGCTGTGGCCGTAGATGGGGCCTGTTTTGCTGTTCTATCGGTGTTGAACTTGATCCATCCCGTGGGGGGTGTGCTCCATCCTATGAGCCTCTCCTGCCGAGGTGGAGGTCCAGTAGGAATCGCGCGATGTTGACACCGGATAGCATTGCGGAGAAGACCTGCATAAGACAACACAACAGAATGAGGGGAGGAAGGTCAATTAAAATTAACGTCAAAAAGAGTCTTGTTCCTCCATTGCCAGAGGAACCAACAAGTAATTCCAAATAACAACGCCCAATCGTGTTCGAGCACTTGCTGGTGTTGTTGAAGGTTGTGGAGAAGCCACTCCCGATGCTGGATAGTAAAAAAAGCTGCAGGGACCAAGTGTGAAGGAAATGTGTGCCACACTTGTCGAGCTTTCGTGCAGTCGCGAAGAACATGTAGCGAGGATTCCTCTCCACCACAATGAGAGCAAGTGTCATCTGTGTTGCAATGTAGCCGGAGCCTATGCTGATTTGTGAGAAGCCGGTCGTGGCCAAGGAGCCAGAGGAAGGAAAGAATGCGTGGCGGACCCTTCCACTTCCAGAGAACAGGCCAAAGATCATGGGCCGCGATGTCTTCCTGATCCAAGCTCATGGTATACGTGGACGCAACAGTGAAATGGCCAGAATCGGAGGGCCCCCAAATCCATCGATCTGGCCCAAAAACGGGCTGAGGAGGAAGTGTACCAGCGATTAAACGACATATTGGTGGCGGAAGGTAGGATTGAAAAGAATTCCAATCCCAATGACCATCCTGAGTAACAAAATTGCAGACACTGAGATCGCGGATGGAGGCTGGGATTGGGCTGACAGCATGGGTAATAAGGGGTCCTGTACCCGAAATTCAAGTGTCCAACCAGAACCTAGTGCGAAAACCATCACCTAGCATCCACGTCAAACCCTGCAGGACCAAGTGCCACGTAGCCTGAATGCCCCTCCAGACCATAGATCCACTAGGAGCATCCAATGAGGTGGGAAGGGCCGAAAAGAACGGTTATTTACAAGCAAAAGGATAGACGAATTTAGGAATAAGATTCGAGTTCCTAATAAGTTTTCTTCCTTTTCTTTTCGTGGCCTACGAAAGAGAGCCATTTTCTTGGTTCGGGGTGTGCTTTTTGGGAATTTGATTGGGACTTTCCTTTTCCGAAAGAGAACATATATATATATATATATGCCAAATGAATGGTTCAGATTAAGCGCAAGCAATCCTACTGTTAATGATTTTTTAACTTTTAATTTCTTTTACAAGGAACTAAATAAAACGAAGGGTTCATAGTCGCACAATAATTAGGTGTTCCCTCTTTAAAGGCTGACATTAAATTTTCAATCTTGAATGGATCATCGAGAATGACAATACTATGCACAAGTACAACAAGAATATTGATACTAAACGTGGAATCTTTATAAAAAAATGGGTAATCAAACTTTTACTCACTTCAAAAAAATTTATTGTTTAATTAAAATTTTTGAATTAATTACAAAGACTCTGTTTTAAATTATATAAAAACTTTAAAACGTGATAAACTTTCTGATAATTTTGATCACATCTATCATTAAGTATGTATAATCAATTGCAACAAGTTATTAAAACTAGAGTGTTCCAGAGTGTCAATCTCATGATAATACTATGCTTATTAATCCAAGCCAAAATATAAGAAAGGAGATATTATAAAAGCTAACTAAATTATAAAACTAACTAACAAGATAACAAACATCAAGATTTTGAGGTTCATTTATGGGGAATTCTAACAACTATAATAATAAATCTTGTGCGATAACTATAATGCCCTTTCTTAAGGTAAACAAGTATATCCTACAAGGTAACTACAACATCTTGATGCACAATTTAACCTAATCAAACTTATTAAGAATATGTAATCTATTTAGTTATCAAAATATTCTATAAAATCCCTTTCTTTAGTTTTAAAGTATTTATTATCCTAATATATGGATCGTAGTTCACCTCCTAGACCTTCATATAAACCCTAAGAATGAATCCATATTGATCAGACATAAATCCAACAATTAAGATTAAAGAAAATAAATTAAACTACACAAATATTTTATCTTGCATTATTATTTAAAAAATATGTCACAAATTATATCCTTATCCTTAATAAGGGTTTTAACTACTAAATATTATTAAAAAAACTAAAAAACATTGTTAATATAAAAGAAAGAAAAGAAAGAAAGAACTACAAGAATTGTCACAACGTCCTTTAGTCTTACTCCAATCCCTTCTTGATGTTAAGAAACCATAAAACCAATAATTTAATGATAAAAGGGATTGTCACAGCCTCCTCTGAAGTCTCCTACAAAGAATCATGATGGGAATTAAGCATCTTCTCTTC
Organism: Erythroxylum baracoense; assembly: GCA_025629805.1. Taxonomy (NCBI): domain Eukaryota; kingdom Viridiplantae; phylum Streptophyta; class Magnoliopsida; order Malpighiales; family Erythroxylaceae; genus Erythroxylum; species Erythroxylum baracoense. Next base: position 3,809,837 of record JAOTAY010000003.1, on the reverse strand, counting down.
GAGTTCTAAAGCTAGGGTTGTTACATCGATACGAAGTAGGTAATGAAGGACAAAGAACCCTAATAACTTAACGGTAGATCTCTACATAAGGAGTGAGACTTATACTTTTAAAGGTTAAAGTTACACCAATCGTGATGATCTAAGTGAAGGAGCAAAATGAAGAATTACATTTATATAATGTAATTTTCATGTGCCTTAGAGGATAATCGATGTTGGTCTTGCATTGTTGTTGAAGTGATAAAGAAACATAATATAACCGGCACTAGAGTCATGTTTCCTCGGTGCAAATTTTTATTTGATTTTATGAACGAAAGTTTTAAAATAAAATTGGCATTTGAGTTCATTATACAACTAATACGCATTGAACATAACAGAAAATAAAACCTAACTCGACATAAAAAATTTGCAGTAGTGGTGAGAAAGGATTGTATCCATAAAGAGTGTGTGTTTAGCTTTTGCAATGAAGCAATCATTATATAGGAATGGGAGTAGGGTTTGGTTGAAATCAATTAATAAAATAAAATAAAACTAAACTATTGAAGGTAAATTAAATACAGCACTACAAATTTGCTAAAATAAAACTAAACTATTGAAGGTAAATTAAATACAGCACTACAAACTTGCTAAGATTAATCAACGGGTGTTGAATCTAGTTCGTAGTTCAATCTTGAGCTTCACATGAATGTGCATAATCAATTTTCATGTTGTTCTCATACCTCTCTTTGGAACTATTAATCATAGATTAATAATAAGCTTTGTTAATCTTAGTTTTCTCTTAAGCTGTATCTAACTAAAACAAGATCTTTAATTACTTCTCGTTATCAAAAAACCTAAAATCAACTCTTTAGATTTAGTGTGACAACTGTAATACATAATAACGAAACAAGTTAATCTAAGCAATAACTACATAAGCTTAGGTCATTTAACCTATGCTATGTTATCCCTAACAATGTTCAACTATTAGTTTACCATAAATTAATAATATGTGAAATGATTACATATTCCAATCAATATTTTGGCAATGAATCCATACATGAATAATCTATTAGGCCTATCAAAATCATTTATAAATAAATTCAAAAGATTAAACATAGAATAACACGGTCAATCCCAAAAGAGAGTTAAGAACAACATCAATAGACTAATTAACAGCCAAACATGTTCGTTAGTGTCAAAATCCCCTTTTAACTAGAAAGACGAAGCTTAGCTCCTTATAACTCCCAAAAAGGGAAGGAATTTGCCTCCTTTTTTTTCTTTAATCTCTTCATCCCCCTTTTTGGCCTTTTAAATGCCTTTTATAGTGCAAAATTAGGGTTACGTGGTTGCATACGATTAACTACACAAGTGTGTAATTGAACATGTATGTTAATTTTCCATAATTACGAAGTTATATGGTCCTAGAGAGATACATAACCAACTTATATGATTTCTATGTCACCTAAACAACCATATAAATCTATATTAGAGCGTGTAGGTCTCAAGGTTGCTTAAAACAACATCTTCGAGTTTGTAAACATTTCTAGTGAGTTACATATTCCTATACATAGTTGTATAAGTCACAATAACTTCAATTCTCCCATTCTTTGTCCTATAGTTACCCTATTTTCTCTTCTTATTACTCCATTAAGGCAAATAAGATCTAACATTTGATAGAATGGCTCCAAGGATAGGAATTTAGCTCATTTTGATTCTTATTCCTCCAACTTGTACCTAAAGAAAAATAAAAACTAAAATAAGTATTTTAGCAACATATCATTAAGCATTAAGCATTAGAGAGTAAATATATATTCAATAAAGAATTTATCAAGTTTTCCCATGCTTAGTTTTTGAACATCCTTGGGCAAAACTAAAATCAAAATTAAAATCCAAAACAATTCTTGTTTAACCATATTTCTTAAGAATAGACAATAATAAGAAAAGAGGAATAACTTTCAAAATCACGGAAAGAATTTAACATTCAATGTTTTTACCTATGATTAATCAATAACCAATGTCTTTAATAAATTATCAATCTGAGGATAAACTTTCACAAGTTGTGTTTCAAAATAAGATAATTTTATAGGTACGCTCAAGCACCTTTCATGATCAAGACCTTCCATGACTTTGCATATCATTTTAGTTCCCCAAAACTAAAGATTCACATTCATAATCATAAATCAAAAGACATTTTGTTTACAAGTTTTATGCTATATCACCAGTATATGTGTTTTATATTGTATTACAACTGATATAAGTCCCACAAGGATTAAATATAGTCACCTAACAATTTAAATTACACTTTTTCTAAGCTAAAAAAGGTTGAATAAACTAAAAATTAAAATAAATTAACAAAACTTGATGATTGAACAAGTAAAAGATAATGATGAAATTGAAGTTATGCAATGATGGAAACTTAGGGATGATTCTATCATTGTTTTTCTTCCCTTCAACTTATGAATTCAACTATGCTTAATCCAAGATATCTAAAGGTTTTAATTACTGTTTCTCAAGATCTGATCAAGTAATCCCAATTGAAATAGATAAAATTTTAGTTACAATCTCTCAATTTCTTAAAACTATTCCTAACTACTCAATTGGATTTGAAACAATCCTATGGATAATTATCTCACAATTAAGATCTCTCTTCAATTGCTTATTAGCCTACTATTTGTAAGTTTATTTAGGTACCAACTATCATTTCATAACTTAACACAAATATTTTGATTCAATCTCTAGATTTAAATCAAGTATGAGCATAACAAATATCACAAAGTAGTAATATATCGAATTCAACAAGGTAAAAGTTATACAAAACAATTCAAGAATAAAATCCTAATATAGATTTAGCAATCCATAATCATGTTCAAAAAACAACTATTCAGATTTGGCATACAAGGTAATGAAATGGAAGAAGAGAAGAAAATCTAGCGAGCTGGAGTTATCTTGATGTTTCCACATTTAATCTTCTCTTTTATTATGTAAAGCCTCCTTTTTTGATGTTTTCTTTTTCTTTATAAACTATTGACTCTTCTAGGGTTTTTGTGTAGGGTTTTTCCATGTGCATATCTTCCAAAAATAGCCCTACAACCATCCACACATAAGGCAACCAATTTCCTGTACACATATTCATGACATACATTTCTGTTCAATGCCATACATATAGACATTACAAAACTTCCCAATGCTTATCATTATCATTTAACAGTAGTAAAACATTTTCATATTTACAGGGTAATCCAAAAGAAATCATACAATTTCCTTTTTTTATTGCATGTGCAATCATTTGTATCTAAAAACACATTCCAAAAGTACTTTTTCTTCTATCTGTTGGCCTTGGTCATTGTAGATGTTCCCTATTGTTAGACCCCATTTCCGGAGTCCAACTCAGAGGTCATATTACAAAATGTGAGCTTATGACCCTGTAGGGTTATTTCAAAGAACCCTTATTCACCAACTATTTGGAATCATATAACGTGGGCGTAATCCAATGAAAAACACCTTAACCATTATTAATTCATCTTCATGCT
>JAOTAY010000003.1:3698531-3721090 GCA_025629805.1 Erythroxylum baracoense | reverse complement strand
CGAAATACTAAAATATATAATATTTATATCCTTATAATTTTTTTAAAGTCATATTCTTATAAGTAATGTTATAAATAAACAGCTAATACTAAACAATTAATTTTATTAAACATCTCTAACAGACAGGTAATATAATCCGCTTGTCAAATCAGCTAATAAAATCAGCTAACAGCTAATACTTTATTGCCAAACAGGGCTTTGTTAAAATGTTGACGCAGTCAATCCTTTCCCACATAAGCTTTGACCATGAGTCGGATAGGATTTCAATTTTATGAGCCAAACGTTTTTATAAAACTAAGACTTTACTACAAGTCAATAACATAGTCTCGTAAAATTTTTATTACAAATTTAGATGACAAGTTCTTTGATTTACAATACTTAGTCAAAAATTGGTCGAGCTTTCCCTGTACTTTCGAAGTTGTTTAATTAGTTTGAAATTAAACAAACAGGAAAGCAATAACTGAGAGAAAAATAATTCATCTTCATTTTTATTAACGTGTAGAGCTTATTGCAGTCTCCATCAAAAAGTAGATAAAAGTAAAACGTATGATTAAAAAATAGTGTGCATTCAACTAATCAACTATAAAAATTTTAAATCAACCAATTTTTTAGTTGATTTACTTTAATAATTTTTATTATTAAAAATTATTTAATTTATTAATTATTCAATCAAATTTTATAGACTAATTAAATTTTATAAATTAAAATAAATCAATTAATTTTTATTTATTACAATTTTTTAATTAAATTTTAAATTAAAGACAATCTCTTTTAATCATATTTAAAATTCTTCAAATTTATTCAATCTTTAATCGATCTTATAACAATTTAATACTAATTAAACCTTTTAAACTTTAAAACTCTTATCTTACCAGTTTAGCTTCTTATCTTAACAATTTAGCTTTTAAATTTTAATATTAATTTTTTAAATAATATTTTAAAAATTAAATGTATAAAACAACGTATTTTATTGAGTTCAGCCTGAGTACTTAGGCCTAGACTGGCCTAAGGCTTCACTTTTCCAACCAATGCAATATGATTTTACTTAGAAGAGTTAACTTCGGGCCAATTAAAAACACCTAAGTCTAGACCCAATTGCCATCCCTATTCTGTGGGGACTGGGGGGAAGAATGTTCAGTTTTTCTACAGATTGATTCTATTGCATACCCTACTTATTTCCCAATTAAATTATGTTTGAACACATCAAATCTTCACAAAAGTAGCATGTTGAATGAATAATAAATCACATGAAGAGAAGAAAGTAATGTGATAATCACACTTACAGATACAACTAGTTAGAAAATCTTACAAAAGTACCCGTTAAAGAAGGATAGAATGTACAAGCTCTGTGTATGAAAATGGAGCTATCAACATTTGTTTAACAAAGGGTTAACATATTCCTAAACCATCAAATTCTGTCGAAAGATCTATTCGTCCCAGTTCAACTTCAAGCAGAAAGAAGAGACACATGCTAAGACATTTATGCTGGCTTTTTAAGCTTAGCTAGCTCTGCTAAAGCATCCTTGAGGGGTTCTCTCAGAGTCCTTGTCTTAGGCTGGAAGAAACAAAAACATATTTGAACAAAAACCTTCCAAGCAAACTAATAATCAAGAAAATCTTCCAACATCTCAGTAAGGTTTTGCAACTTCATATGTCAATTCAGGAAAGACAGCACAACAAATAACCAAATAACAGATACGGCATCAATCAGAAGTAGGCGTAAGAACATCACACACTTCCATGAGCAAAGGGGTAGCTGAGACAGATTCGAATCGTTGAGAGTGAGAAATAACCTGCAGACTCAATACTACAAACCATCTATCTTCAAGGTATGTGAATAAAGGAACATTAAGCCATAAGAAGTAGGATTTTGAAGGGGAAATCAAGACAATAAGTGAATTGGATTAGCTTGACTGAACACTATAAACACATTCACTTGTGTCATTCTCAGCTCAACTCAGTAACAAAGATGCTTATCATCCAATTATACATCAACCAGATAAAGGTATTCACGAAGATGAATTAGACTGCATTGGATGGTACAAAACAAACAGATTCCTTCCTCCAGCTTAATATTTCAATCGAGAATGTACAAGGATGATTGATTTGCTTTTCGAGGATCAACAAGAAAAAAGGAAGTATTATTGAAAAAAGAAGTCAAATGAGCCATACCTTCAAGGACGGGACAAGTGCAAAAACTTCATCAGTAGTTTCAGGACAAACATTAGCAATCACACAAATCTGCAAGTATATATTGTAAGCAAAAGAGCTGACACATTTTCTTTTAAAAGAACCAACTGAGGCCAAATTTCATACCTCATCATCAGAAACACCATGCTTTTTTAGGATCCTAATATTTGGGTTAATAGATTGAAAACAACATTACTATTATTAATGCCATACAATGAATAGGCTATAGCTGTGCTTTGAGGAAAACAGAAATAAGGATACTCAAGAACTCGTCTCGTTGACTGGGGATTTGTATAGTGGGCACCAGCCTTCGCAAACTGAAGTCCCCTGTCAAATGACCTGAAAATAAGTAACAAAATTTCAGAATCATTATCCTTCTACCCAATAGCAGAACCTCAATAATTATCACTCACACGGGAAGTTTGATAGTAGGATCTCGAGACAATAAAACCATCTGCTCATGAACCCGTTCTAAGATTGGAGCAGCTTCACAATCCATCAGGCATTTGGCATTCTTTGGCAGTTCTTCAAATATATCAAGCAACGTCATTTAGTGCAATACCCAACAGAAGGACCAAATGGCATTTCCCATCTCATTATAAACGTTTGACTCGAGGAAAAAGAATATTATATCTGCATTACATTAATATCAACACACGAAATATAGAATTCCACTCCAGCATCCGCAAGCAAATTAGACCAGACAGTACCATTTTGAGTTTAGACTGCCAAGCAATACCCAAGTTTAGTTCGATAACCTCTTACATAGAACTCAAGCTAGAAAATAAACTACAAAAGTATGTGAATTATAATTAATCATAGGCAGACCAGTGATAACAAATGTCAATCACATTGAGATTCAAATAATCTAAAAGACGGACAGAGTAAAAGACATAAACACCGTGCATAAAGGAGCATGTGCACGTTGCCAATTGCAGAATACGGCAATCGTTTAGGGTATGTTTGGTTGCAAGTAAGGTTTTTAATGGAATGGAATAGAATAGTTTATAATGAAATGGAATGAAAATAGATATAATATTAGAAAATTATTGTTTTGGAGGGATAGAAGGGTTCATAAAGTAATATAGTGAAATGTTGTTTGGAAGAAGGGTTCATAATATAATATAGTGAAATGTTGTTTATGATTTTACATTTCATCCTAAACCCCTCAAATCGGAGGTAACATATTTTTACTGTTTAGGATAGAATAGGATGTAATGTGAAACTCTCCCCTTCCACCCTATTCCATTTCATTACATTATAAACCCTCCTCCCAAACGATGGAATAATATTACATTACATTCCATTCTATTAATAACCACCCAACTAAACATAGCCTTAAGAAGCATCTAAACTCAACAACACAAGCTCAATATGAAATTTAGGCAATAAGAAAAGGAAGATATTCACCTGAAATGATTCCATTGCAAGCAATATTTTTGACATACAAGAATAATAAATAATCACAAAGAAGTATGCAAGATCAATAGTTGAAAAACTCCAAAATGAAAGAATGATACGATACAACAAAGAAATTGTATAGACTAAATAGGATCCAACAAGGGCCACCACAAAATTAATAGTATTGTGGAGAACAACAATGAAGTAATAGCTAGAAGTTAAATATTTGGCACAAAAAATTACACAGATAAATGCCAACCTTGCTCAGCCTTAAGCTCTAGTGGTTGTGGTTCTTTTGCTACGGGAGTCTTCCCACCACTACTCTTATCTCCCTTTCCCCCTTTGCTCAAACTACCTTGAAAAGAATTAAAATTCACAGATTGGAAGAAAATCAGTATGATGTATCTTCACCAAATAAGTAACAGGAAGTACAAGAGAAACAATGTTAGCATAAAGAAGTCCATGCAAAAGGCAAAGAAATTACAAAAAGAATCCGTATATGTAATAACTTACCAAACAAATCAGCAAGACAAATCAATGAGCATAGGAAAAATACCACCATACTCATCATCATCATCAACACCCAGTTGAAGTCCCGCTAAGACGCGAGGTCTGGGGAACATACCACCATACTACTGTGTGCAAATGATCAAATGATATCATCCTTAAGAAGTTCCATTCCCCTATTTGCTTTTGTATAATTCTTCCATTTAATTGTTACAACGGGATTTTTCTATCAGATTGATGTTAATAAGGGTATCAAACAAGAAAAAGGCAGATCCTGGAAACGTTAACTTGTTTCAATCGTTGATTAACCATGGGGTAAAAAGAAATTCAACAACTTACCCAAAATCCAAATGAAAGGTGCTATAGGGCATGAATCTTTACAATAGATTCCAACTCCTATCCAGAACCAAAATTGCAGGGGCCATCACTTTCACATTGAAAAGCCAGAAAGACCATATGATCTCAGAAAAGTGCAGAAAAATGGGAAACTTGGAAGAAGGTAAATCTCCAAAATGTGATAAAAATTTGAGATTCTTTGAGGGGATAACTCAGAAGTTAAAACATAAAACTAATTGGCTCTAATACGATGCACATGTTTACATGCATGAATATGCTTTTTATTTGGTTCAATTCTTACAACCAAGACTCTCTCAAAATACGAGACAGGCGTATCTAATAAAAGTCTACGCGAAAGCATTACTAACTAAAATACTACTCGTAACTTAGACAAATTCCACAAAAAACAAAGCACAACGGTCAAAAGAAAACTGAAACAAGAAGAAAGGATATTAAAGGCGCCACCAAAAGGAAAGAAGAAACTTTGAAACAAAAGAACCAAATGATCCTCACCAGGAGTGGACTTGAAAGAAGATTTGACTCCTTTGGTAGGCAATGAAAACCCATTTCCTGTTTTGTCCATTTTCAGCCCAAGAAATATGTACTGAGTTCTGCAACCAGAAAATTAAGAAAAAGAGAAGCTTTTAACCATTTACGCAAAGCACTTGATTTGAAACGAAAATTGTCAGATAAAACCTTATCTACAGTGAAACAAGTTAAAATAAACCAAACCCGCAAATGCATGAACAAAAAAAATCCAATTGAAAGAAACTTCGATGACCCTTTTAAGAGAAGGAAAGCTACGAGTCGGAGACAGCCAACGGAGGTGATTTCTGGCAAGTGAAAGGTCTTTTACTCAATTGCTTAAACCCCACTCTCTGTTGTTTTGGATATTTAAGGAAAACATAAAAGCCATATTTCACCGATTAAACTTTCGAATTTTTGAATTATATTTTAATTTTTTGAAATTATATTAAATTATATTTTAATATTTTAGACATAGATAATTATGTACGCTGATTTTAGGAAATTTTATAAGAATATCAATAGGTCGCCCAGCCCGATCACGGCTGATCAACTCTTAGCTTAATGGATCGTAGGTAGGTCGGGTCAGCCCAACCTATTTTATATATTTTTTTAAAAATTAAAAAATAATATTAATTTTGACCATACAGTCGGGCTGATCAGTCCGAACAATTTTAACTCGTGGCTCATTCGTGGCCTAATCAACTTCTGTCAAAATTGACATTCTTAAAATTTTATACTTATAATTTTTAATTTCAATAATTTAATTAACAAAAATTTTACTTTATAAGATTTAATTATAATTTATCTTAAAACTTAGGAATCTTAAAAGTCTTATTCTATTTTAAATAAGTCATTTAATTACTTTTATTCTAACAAATAAAATAAAAACAAAAAAACTTGTATTTACTATTTAAAATTATAAAGAATATTGATTTTGCACTACTATAAATAATTAAATATATTTTACTATACTTATATTAATGTTTTAAAAACCCAAACCGATTTGATCGATTTAATAATGAAAAATTTAAACCGACTAATTTTTCGATTCAGTTTTCAACTTTTCAGTTCGATTTAGTTTAATAATCTTTCTATTAAAAATCGATTAGTTTATTAAAAAATAATTAATTTTATAAATTAAAATAAATCGATTAATTTTTATTTAACAGTCATTTTTAATTAAACTTTAAATTTTTTAATTAATAAAGATAGTCTTTTTCAATAATTTTTTATTATTTAATTTTAACCTTATGACGGATTAATACCAGTTAAATCTTTTAAATCTTAAAACTCTTGTTTTACCGGTTTAACTTCCGGCCCGATTTTTAAAACATTGTTTATATAAGTTCAAAATTTTTTAAAATATCTATAAGTTTAATTAGCATTTCAAAATTTTCAACAAATATTTAGATTTAGTTTGACTTAAAATTGTTATTAACTAACTTATTCAAAATAAGTTATTATGAGTTCATAAAATAATTTATCTAAACCACAATAATTAGACAAGGAAAATAAATATTAATTATTTCAATTCTATTTTTTTTTTGGTACATCTGAAATAAGTTGTTTTAATTAATCATTGATTTTGATTATTGCTTTGCTTTTTCTATACATTCGAGTAAAAGAATGCATTAGAAGTCCTTTCAACTTCAATGAATAATAAACTAGTGTTGGAAACATTAGACATTTCTTGCAAAGAGGAAAAACCACAGCAGAGCAGTCCAGCTTTAATGGGCTGCTCTATTTCACTAACATCTATCTATCTATCTGTCCCTACCTTTGTTATCACGAGCATGGTCTAATCTTCGAGTAATTACCTTCTTAGACTCCAACTTGATGCTTCCTGAACCACCTCCTTCTCTAGTTTCCTTTCTTTTCACTGTTTCTGGTTCCTCTATCTCTGGTTTTACTCTTTTGTCTAATTCTTGCATTGGTTTATTATCTGTTTTCTTCATCTTTTGACCATCACTTGTGCTGGTCTCTGATACTGCTGTTTTTCTAAGTCCTTCCACTCTGCTAGACTGTTCTTCTTGGCCTAATTGTAATGAACACAGATTGTCAGTAATCTGTGTCTGTTTCCCTTTGAACAGTAGCTCCTGATGATCCACTGGCCTTAAACCTTTCTCTTGTTCAAAGAAGAGCATCTGCACAACTGTTCTTAATGGCAGCCTCTCGTTCTTGACTGCGTGAGCTCGGACTTCTGGTGACAGTTTTTGACAGTCTAAGATTTTACAGAGCTGCTTCTTGTCTGTTTTGCTTAGATCATGATGCTCCTGAAGGATGTTGAAACTGGAATTAGTTATATAAATGAACTAAGATAATTTAGCTATATCTGATGAATAGGAATTAAGTGTTTTCATACCTTGAGATAAGTATTGACTGCCCTGTAAAGGTCATCATGATCTTTCCTGGAAACATCTGGCAAAGCTTCTGCAAGAGATACCATTTTTGCTACTGGCGTGTTTTTATCCTTTGCAACCACTTGAAGGTAAGAATCAATGAGCTTTGCAATCTTTCTAATGGACCTCAAGAACTCGGCGTTCTGTGCTGGTGCAGGTGATTGTCTTCTCCATAGTACCATGAAACTTTGTACCACAGACATAACCAAGTCGATGTCATAAAAGTGCAACTCGGAGGATGTATGTGAAGGGAAAAGCAAGTCATTCACTGATGCCTCTTCAAGCTGCAAACTGCATCTTCTAATGAGTTCTGTCCTTGTAACTGCAGATGTTCCTAGGTAATTTGCTATGCTCAGAAGTCTCAGCAAGAATCCAACAGATACTGACCCTCTATCTGCAGGAATCATATTCACAATGGCTTCAAGGATTTTGTTCTTTCCCACAACATTTTCAGTTTGAGAGCCTGAAGTTTCAGGAGGTATAACCTTTGTAGTGTCCGGCAACCAACGACAGGCGTAAACGTGCAAGGCTTCACCAATAAGCTGTGGCGGCAGCATGTATGTTGATCTGATTGCAGTAATTATACATCGGAAAAGATCTATGTCAAGGTCAGACGTGTCTTCTGTCCACCAATCTTTAGGGACAGACTGCTGATGTTTTATGAATCCTGGTCTGGTGTAAGTATAGGACCATGTGACCTGCAATGGAAATAATTGAAAAGAAGGAAAAAAGACAATGCCTCTATCGAATGCTGCAAAGAGAGAGCAGAAGTAATTAGACAACCTTTGCTGGTGGTGTCAAGATCTTTTCAACAATCGAATCAATGCATCTTCTGATGATTCCTAGACTTTCCGACCATTCAAGTAACTTCACAGTGCTTTGTAAAGTGATGATAGAATCCTTCCAACCTTCCAAGATGCATGAATTGAAGAATGCCTCAAGTTTAAGTACTAAATTCCCCTTCTCAACCGATTCTGTCATTCGGAGGAACTTGGCAGCACATAATGCAGACACAAAGTTGTGCGCGCTGAGATTGATTGTTATTCCATAGCAAAATTTAGCACACAATTCAAAAGCATCCTCCCCACCAGGAATGTCATGAAGCTCTATAGTAACAGTATTCGAATTGTCCGAATCCGAACATAGCTGTTGTAAGAGGCCGCATTTTGGAAGAAGTGAAAACTGCAGCTAAAAGCAGCAAAATCAATAAGAATCCAACTAATCTAAGATACAGAGGAATTTGTTAATGCAGTACAACAGATACTACAATCCTTGGCTCTTCTAACCTTTCATCATTCTTAAAGTTCCAAGCCTTTACAAATGAAGTAAATCTCACTCTCAAATGGAAGTAGCACATGGTATCATTTTTCATCTCCATTAAATCATACCTTATGGAGAAGATAACTAATGTTGTTGATTTGTATGACAACATCGCACTGCGTATCCGTCACGACGGACCTGCATTTTGTTAACAAGTAAATTGACAAATTCATATGGAACTTTCCTTGACAAGAGGCTATTGATGGTGTGACAAAGAACACACCTGGTAGCCTCTTCTGTATAGAAGGTATCTGGCCGTGTACCCAGTTTCATATACTTCATTGTTGCAGTTCTTTATTCCTTCAGTTGAATGGTAATTATAATAAAGTTTTACTTCACAATAACAAGACATGCCCTTGCAGAGCCTTACTCCAAAGAGATCCAACGATTGAGCCACCTGCAGATGAACAAAAGAAACTGAAATGACTTACTTTCCTTGAGCAATCTGAACTATGATATAGTTAGAGTAATATCACTCCGCAGAAGAAACAGATGTAAAAGAAAAGAAAGGGAAAATTACAACGCATCCAAACTACTCAAATTTAATGTCTCACTTTCCACAACACAATTTTAAGGGTTCCCCATAATCAACAACTTGGCTGCAATAAGCAGTTAGTACCATACAAATATTTAACTTCTGAGTACCATACAAATATTTAACTTCTGACCATTTTTTTCCAGCAGAAATGGTAAATCAGGTAATTTTAATATGTTTTCTATATACATTGTTCTAGTTCAGTAGACCTGAAAACCAAAAGAAGCAAACAGTTGTTACTCAAGATGGAAGACCAAAGACTCATCTCAATCATTTCTATAACCCCTTTCTGATTTTGTTTTCAATTCAGTATTTTATAGTTGTTTCCTTCATCTCTACTTCATATCCTGTTTGAATGGAGGTAAAATATGGGAGGGGAGCCTGAAAAAGACTGTTGTGCTAAAAAAAAGTTTTTTAAATTTGATAATTCAAGTATAAAATAAAAATCTTTGGAAAAATGCAAAGATTAGAGGGAATTTAAAGAATTGATGAAATTAAATCTTTGAACCAACTTGTACAGAGAAAATTCCAGATTTCATTCATGGCATACTTTCAAGAAAAGTAACTAAGGCAAAAGTGCACTCAATCTAACAGCTGCAACAGTTGAGAGGACTGCTTTCTGAATGAATTTCTCATCATGAGTTGGCTCACAGGTATGTCCAAAATAAGCATAAAGATGAAGAAGAAGAGGACAGAAAAGCTGCAATTGGAGAGGAAGAAGAAGAAGACGAAGAAGAAGAGGCCATGAAAGACTTGTCCATCCAGCCACATTAATCTTACAGCTTTGAAATCAAAAGGTGATGCAAAAATAATACACAATTCACTGTTTCAATGCAAATTGACAAGTAGGCCTTACCTCACCTTTAGTCCAACAAGGGTCCCATCATCTTCACCAACCCTACAAGCCCTTTAAATATGGAAGTTATATAGTGTTTTCCATACCTGCACAAACAGGGGGGAAAAAAAGAGAAATATTGCAGACAATTCATCAACTTTTTGCTGTCAGGCACTGAGAAATAGTAGAGAAGAGGAAGGATGATAATGATGATGATGCCAGAAAGACTCATAAAAAGAAACTGTAACAGTTCCATTACCTTTCAGACCCCAAAATCCCAACAAATCCATGCAAAGTTGTTTGATAAAATTTTGGCAGTTCCATTATAAAGTTACCTCAAGGTGGTCGAAGTTCATTAAATATGGTTTTACAGCAACTCAGACCACTCTCACAGCCTCAGCGCATGTCCTACACAGCCCCTTGGGATTTTTGTACTTCTCTGCTAAAACTACAACAGTTGCTACGTGCGAGACTAGAACTTCCGGAGAATCCGGTTTCGAGGAATTTGGTAAGAGAGTAGCGCTTGCCACGCAGTAAATGTCAGAAGGGTTTTTGTTTAATGCGACTCAAACGTTAGAAAGGAGTAGTGGAAGAGATGGTGGTGGAGAAAACGAAGCTATTCTATGGCTGCCCACTTAGACATTAATGACTGACCAGCCTTTATATTTCTAGATCAAGTAAAGATTCTCCATTAATGGTGTACTTGTTCGTCTAGGGAGTTCCAATCCTTCCTTTCTCATCTTTCCCCTCGTGTAAGCATTGAATGTTCATGGACTGTTAAAAAGTAACATGAACGCTATTATGTAACTGTTTGGTGCAAAAAGGAATGGAATCCTATTTCTTGAAGGAGAGAAAATGGCAAGAAATCCCACAAGAAGCAATCCGTGAATGTCTTTGAAATTACCCTGAGATTTGTATTTTTCTTGTGAATTTAGCATTTTTTTCTAAGTCACTTATCACACAAGGTATGGCTAAATGTAGTTAAAAACAAAGTAAATTGTATGTATGGTAGTTTTGAAGCAATATCATTATCATGTACTAGACATATTTGTCAAGAGGAGAGCCATCAAGCTTTTTATATGCATAGAGAGTGATTCATCAATACTTCATTTAACATAGTTTTCATTTTTATATAATCTTTTTTGTGTTAAAAATATAAAGTCAAACCTGAAAAAGCTTGCCAAAAAATCCCATGTCTCTTAACATTTTCAAGGACATGAATATATCAGACAAAGCTTCTAACTATGATCAATGTGAACATGGTGACACCTCAGAAGAAAATGACTTGGACTACTAGTGGTAACAATGGTGACTAATTATAACTTGTACAAACGTTTTTTTAACTTTCCTCTTGTCTTTTTAGGCAGCTTGAGGATGTTCTTGAACACAATACAGTTTCTTTTTCTGAGCATTTTCCAAGTGGAGTGGCTTGGATTTGGTTAAGTGTCATAATTGAAGAATAAAAGCATGACCTTCCCATTCTTAAGAAAGATCGACTGTTTAAAGTGGTCCAGAGAAAGGAAAGGAAAAAAAGAAAAAAAAATCATGTGGTGCTGGTCCAGGTGCCTTTATCACCATTGATTGGTTCATATCTAACTCAGTGGTGTGTCAGGCCAATGGTGGTGAAGGAAAAATGAGGAACTCAGTGCTTAATATAGCAAAGCATCAAGTACCCATGAAAGAGCCCTTAAGATCTCCTTCTAAACAGGAAAATTATAACAGACCCTTTTTCTAAAAGCCAAAGCTGCTTGCTTTACTACATCACCAGTCCAAAACCAGACAAAGCCATTGAATGGTTCAATGTATAGAAGAATCTCCAATGGCTTCCAAAGACACTTCTATATATACATAATTTGATGCTTACGATAGTATTCCCCTTTTTTTTTATGCTTATGATAGTATTCCCCTTTTGTGTAAATTGATAAAGAAACTTGTCAATGAGGTCCCAGAAAGGTTTTCATAGTTTTCTTCTTGTCCATATCCTATGGGAATTTCTTTAAAGTACTTCATTTTATATATTTCTTTTAAATCCTCTAGGTAAGTCAGGCAGAATCTTCATCTGCGCATATCAGAACAAATAAGAACCTTGAGATTTTCTAGTTGGCTCTTCAATGGCAGACAATAAAAACAGGCCAAACAGATTTCTGTCAATCAACTCATCCAATTATCTATATACCAACAGAAAAAAAAAAATAGCACTATCATCATTGGGACTGAACCAGAACACGAACTATATTGTTAATAGTTATATATACATCCACATATGTACCAGCAAGTGTCCGTCTGGTCATGTGTTGTTAAATGTATGCAAAGAACATATCTATAGCGAAAGGAAGAACGTACCATGAATATCTGATTGGTGTTGTTTACTGACTCCAAAGGAATACCAACATTTAACATATGGTAAAAAAGCTGCAAAACTTTGGCTTCCAGGTCTTGAGTTCAGCTTAATGAACAACAGAAACTCTTTCTGGTATGAATCCAATAGTAGTAGTTAGTACAAGTAGGGGCACTTAAACTCAGAAACTAACATGCACCCATCAACAGACATGCACATGAGATGAACATATGCCACAAGAAAGGAAAGGCCTTGTTGGTTTCATGCATGGAATCCTAGATAGACAGAGAGAGAGAGAGAAAGGGAGAGCTTGAGTTTGTGGGTTTCTGTTAAACAACACGACTAGCCACCAGTGACTCAGACAAGCAACTTAAAAGAGAAAATGAGTCTTCTTTTTTTTCCTCACCAAGACTAGTGGAGAGGAGCGAACAAGCGAGAGAGATAGAGAGAAAGGGGGGTTGGCTGGAATTAGTCAACAAGATGGTAATGAATGAAAGGCATACTATATGATTGACTGGTTGAACGAAACTATATAAAAAGGTAATAGCAAGATATAGGAATAATAAATTCAAAATGTCGTAATCTTTTGAATTTTTTATTCAAGATTTTTAGTTTTTTGATAATTTTTAAAAAATTTGTATCACTTAAATTTGTTTCATATATTATGTTCATTAAATATTAAGTAAATCATTCACATCAGCAAATTAAACTATAAGAAATTTAATAGATTGATTGCTTATTATTCAATTTATCATCTCAAAATATAAAAGAAAAATAAAATTAAATGATAGTTTGCTTCTTATTTTTCGTAATATAAAAATTATTAATTAAAGAAAAAATTTTAAGGTTGATGTTATATTTGTTTAAATGCGACAATTACATCAAGGACTGCTCAATTAAACTACTCAACTTAATTTTAATTTGGGAAAATATATTGACCAGTATTATTGTGTAAAAGATTTTAATTATTTTATAAAAATTTAAAAAATTTTATGAAAATTATCATATAATAGTTTCTTTGTATAATTTATATGATTATTAAAAATTTTAATTATTTTTATAAATTTTAATACCATTAGATATTTTTTAAATAATTAAAAATAAGATAAAGTTTGTATCTTGCCCTCGACCTAAGAATTTATTTGAATAATTAAAAATAATAATTTATCTGATCAAATTGAATTAATAACCAAAAAAGGAAAAAGAAATGAAATAATATAAGAGGAGGCAATGTCTATAGATTATAGGGGAGGACCCACCTACTAAAAAAGAAAAAAAAAAGAAAAAGAAAAGCGAGAAAGTCATACAATGGGGGTCCCAGAAGAGAAAGATCCTGTGCGGTATTCCTCATCATGCTTCTCCCCACTAAGAGGGTATATTCTCTTCGTAATAGGACTTTCCTTTTGAATTGCATGTCGGCCACGTGTCTTGTCTTATTGCCGTTGGTTTGTGCTGTTGATTGGATTGCTGTTGTTGGTTGTTTTGGAGGCCAGACACAGACAACCACTTCTCTTCGATGTCTGGGTTACAATACAAGTTCATGCGTGCAAGGCTTGTCTGGTCCTTGTTTGTATTCCGCATTCACACGTGTTATCTCCGTCTTTTCTTGGCCCTTTGATTTCAAAACATGTTTAGGTGTTCTTTTCTCCTGGGGTCCAATCCAAGTTGACACACACACGTCCACTAGATATAGAGGTATGGACCACCTAATTCAAATATCTTGAGATTTTTTAAACTTTTAAGAGAAATTGATGGTTGAATTTGATTATTCTGCTCTTGATACTGCGGTTAACAAACCTGAACAGTCCATAGTTCTCTGCAACCTTCGACAATACCAGCAACTGCTTGAGTATGATTGGGCATTATTTTTTGGAATTACTTGTTGATTCCTTTGGTAATAGAAGAATAAGACTCTCTTTGACGTTAATTTTAATTGACCTTTTTTTTCTCATTCTGTTGTGTTGTCTTATACAGGTCTTCTCTGCAATACTATTCGGTGTTAACATCGCGCGATTCCTACTAGACTAAGGGTATTAATTTTTCTATTTATTTTATTTACTTATGTCCTAAATTTTTTAATAAACATTTTGTATAGAGATCTTAAAGGAGTAGGGAATTTTAGATAATTTTGTCCTCTTGTTATTTTTTGTTCTTAGACTTAAGTTAATTTTTCGATCTAATTTTAAATTTTTTGAATTTTTACTTTTTTAAAGTAAAAGTTCAGGTATCATTAATTAATCATATTGTCTTTATATTTTATAAATAAACTATTTTCAAGACTTGAACTCGTAACCTTCTATTAAAAAAAATAATTTTGCTAGTCGATTTAAATCAATTTGATTACGTAAAATTAAAGTAATATTATCTTATTCAGTTTAAAATCCTATCAAAGATTAAAGTATTAGTAAAAATGTTACGTCAAACCCAGCTCAAAATAACATGCTTTCACTGTTTTTGTCAAGATTTATAATTATTTATGTCCTCCTGGCATCAAAGGGACGTGGCTTAATACAGTCTTATATTTACGAAAGTAAGCTTTAGTGCGCTTTTGGTCTGCCAAATTCAAACTAATCAAGGCGGTGAAGATGATTATGCACATCATAATCTTAATTAGTGTTATCCTTAACTACTTTTTAGTGGTGAGATTTTGATATAATTATGGTCTGTATTCTATTAAATTAATTAATATTTGGGAAAACCAAAAAAAAGAAGAGAGGTTCCGTGTAAGATAACAATTTCTTTCTCAATGTCTATTGTCCCCAGTGCTTTATAGCTCTTTGTTTTAGTCCATAATCATTACTTAAGTGTTAATTATGCTAATCGATTCTCTTCGCGCCTTTTTTGTTCTTTCAATGTCCCACATGCTTTCTCTTAATCAATTGTATCTTTACATGCAGACGTTGAAACCGCCTTTAATTATAGTTACATTTAAGAGGTGAAAAGAATGAGTTTTAAATTAAATTTGGATATGTTGAAGATCAATCGAATTGAAGGTTAAATGGATATAATTTTAGTTATATTAAATTAAATATATTTATTTTTAATTAATTAATTATTTAGTTATTAAACAAAACAACGTTATTTTAATCAAACCGATTCAGGTCAAGTATTATATTTCTTAAACTTTTTTTTTGGGTTAAATACATTAGGGCTTTATGTAGTTTGATCTTTCAAATGTTATTCCTTGTGTTCTAAAAATGATCACTTATCTCTTATAATATTATTTAACTATTATACAATCCTCTCTATCATATTCCACGAACTTTCTGTTTATTTTAATCAAAACAACGTAATATTAAAATTATTAAATTTTAATGCAACATCATTTTGAAGTTATAAATAAACAAAAAAAAATAAAATATAACAAAAAACTTATGTAATAAATAAATATTATTGTATGGAGTTAAATGGTAATTTTTAAAACATAAAAGTAGAAATAAAAAAATCAAATCATAAAAAGTCTAGTACAATTAATTATATTTCTAATAATGGTAAAACTCGCAATGACTATCATTCAAGTGCGCATTAAAGAAAATGTCAGATACTTGCAATGTACTCTAGATAAATCATTTTGATAAATTAGTGATTTAAATTAAATGAGAAGTTTGATTTAACTAATGTTTGTAAACCTTAACTTATTTTTACTCCCAATTTAACGATTTTAGATTTTCTGTCTAAAATAACCTTGTCTAATACTGTCTAACCCTGATAATGCCCAAAACGTGTCAGGGTTGGACAGAGTTATTTTGAACAGAGGAACCGAATTATAATTAAACATCTTTTTCAAAATTTTAAATAAATTATAGTCTTCTTTACTGTTACTCAAACTTGCAACGTAGGAGGCTCAACTTAATCTATCATGTTGCTTGCAGCTGAAACCACATTAGACTCACTCCAAGCGATCATAAAGCAGAATGTGGTTTAATTGATTGACAAGAAAAATACTTATTATCATGGTTTTCAAGTACCCTAATTTGCTCCCAACAACTCTGATAACCCTACACATTTCATTTACATTACACTATACCAACAACGAATGTGAAATTAACTGCCAAAAGTGGAAACAATTGATAGTTCAGAGCTCAATATTTCTTGGAATCCATGATAAGAAAGGCATATCTGACAAGGAAATCCTGTCAACCTAGGACGTTTCAATGCACGTTTAAGCTGGAGCCAGGAAAAAACCCTAGCCTGTGAATGCCTTTAGTTTAGTCAACCTCCACTCTAGGTTGTAGCCCCTCATTGTTCCATATTTGGGTAGTCAAGTTTAGTTGATACCACGCCACTGTCTCCTCCTTTTTTTTCTCCAGTCCGTGGAGTGGGTTCCAAGCTATCTATGACCGCAGCATTTTGGAATGGAGGCTTTTCACGAACCGGGCTATGCATCTATTTTGAGCGTGATCATTCTTTGGTTAAGTTTCACTTCTGCCATTTTTGGGCAGTCATCACCACCATTGCTGCTTCTATCTCTCGGCCATTCATAGATTGTGGGGTGAGCTCTGTTCATCTGTTTTTTTTGGAGTGATGGAATTTGGATCCTATGCCATGTTTGTGCTTCTAAGAGTAATTATTCTCTTTTAAATTTGCTCAGCTTTTGTTTTAAGGAATCTTTAACAGTGAAAGGACATGAACCAAGAGAGAAACGACAAGTCATGGTGTCTTTCAATGGCTCACTTGCCTGAAAGATGAAAGTCTGGTCCGGACAGGACCCTCCACTTTCTAATAAAGCTCTAATTTGGATTATCATTTAAGCAACAACCCAAACGAAAAATAGAAAACAGTCAACTTTATATTGATAGTTTTAAATACATATTAAATAAATTGTCGAATACATGTAATTTATAAATAACATTTTATGAAAGCACATAATTTAAGAGTTTTTTTTTTCACTTTTGTATTTTTAAATTATTAAATATTTTGTTCGTTTAATTTTTTAATTTTAATTTCTTCCGTTAATTTATGAAAATTATAAAAATTGATTTTATTTTCTACTTTTTAGTTATAGTCTGATTTAGCATTAACTTAATATATATTATTAAATTATGCAATATAACAAACACAAATACAACGCAACATGTGCACAATGTTTTATGTTTTGCGAGGATCAGAAAAGGATTATTAATGACCGTAACTTTCTTTCGTGACTCGAACTTGTAATCTTTTAATCACAAAGAAAAAACCTTTATCGATTACTCTTAAGTTTGCCTTCATTAATTACTAATAATAATTATTAATAATTTAATTTCATATATTTTAGTTTTATAATTAATTTAAAATTTTAATTTTAATTTTAAAAATAATTTAATTTAATAATTGCTTAATAAATGTAATTTAAATTTAAAATCTTCTAAATTTATAAATTCTAAATAAATTTTGGTTTAATAATTATGAATAATTTTTTAATTAATTTTTATAATAAAATTAATTTTTTATTTTTATCTAATATGTAATTATTATTTATAATAAGAATATAATCATATTAACATCAATAGTTAATAATATTTTGTTTTAAAAAAATAAAAAATAACAACTTTTGTCGAAAGAACTTTTGAAAATTCTCCTTTCCACCTGGAAACCTTTAAGACTCTTCTGAAAATTGTCTCCTCCATGATCCGGTTCGTATGGATACATTGTTTAGAAACAAAAACATTATACACCAAAATCAAATCTCCAGATATGGTGTTCGACCATTGTTTAGCTCATGTTATGGTCATATCATTTTCAGTTTGACGTATAAGAAAACATGAAAGTCCCCATAATTTGACTCGCTGCCAATCAATATTAGCTCTTGAGAGCATATGTTTCCCTCGAGTTTCAAAAAAAAAAAAGTGGTTTTTTTTTTTTAAGTGTTGCAAATTGCAATGATTATGTGATATAGCCACGTAAGAGCATGATTTTGTTATTGCAGAATGGAGAAAGCGTGAGAAGGATCAGTAATAGCTAAAGAAGCTTCAGGTTTACAAAATTGAAGCATTTTCACCTTTCCAACTTGAAGCTCAATGTCATCCAAGTTCAGTTGGTAAATGGTAATAGTTCAAGTGAGTATGAGCCAAAGAGTTAAAACATAGTGACTGCCTATTTGAATTATTTAAAAATCGGAATAAAAATTAAATTAATAAGATAAAAAATTTAAGGATTCGTTTAAAAGGTTGAACCGGTATTTAAGGATGATAATGAGTTTTTAAATAATTTTTTAAAATTAAAATTTTTTAATTGAGTCTGGGTCTGGACAACCAAGGTCTAGACTCAATTAAAAACACCTGAGTCTGGGCCTATGAGCCAGCTCATTATCATCCTTACTGATATTAGACGGTCATAAAACAGATTATATATTGAATAAACTTAAAGAATTTAAAAAATAATTGAAGAAGACTATATTTATCTGTAAAAAAATTTAAAGTTTAATTGAAAAACAAAAAAACTAATTAATTTTTATTTAGTAGCTTCTTTTTTAATTAAATTTTAAAATTTTTGATAGGTAAGGATAGCCTTTTTCAACTATAAAAATTGATCGATTAATTAGTTAATTGATTAGTTTTTAACAAAAAAGATTATTAAACTAAATCGAACAAAAAAGTTAACAAGTTTAACGTTTTTAACTATTAAATCGGTCGAATCAATTTAGCTTTTAAGACATTGATTTATTTTAAGTTAAACCCATCTTGAATTAGTTCTGATTTGATATAATTAATTGAGTTTAAATTTTTTGTCAAATTCGATCTCGAACTCAATTAAACTAAGTTTATTTTGTATTGAATTAGACCCAAATAAAATAAAGTAAGCATTTTTTTTTTCATGATCTAATTTGACAAGGAATTAGACCCTGTTGCTCACCACTTATATGGCTGTTTTATGATCAAAATGATCAAGATTTTGCATATTAGGCTTCAGTGATACTATTTTTGATCCGATTCAGTCCAATTTGAAATAAAGTTTTAAGTTAAAATCAAACCTAAGAAGGTCGGCTCAAATTGATATGAACCATTTCGAACAAAATAATATTGTTTTGGTTCAATAACTTAAAGAATCAATTAACCAAAACAATATAGTTTTAGTGAATTTTATCAAAACAATGTTGTTTTAATCTCAAGCCTGATCAAACTTTGAGCTGTCCGAACTTGATGTAGTTCAGTTTGACCTGTTCAACCCGAACCTCACCGAATTTTAGGTCAGACTCGGGCAGAAAAAAGGTCGGATTATGCCCCGGCATAGATAGCCTGTTGCCATCCCTATTCAGAATAGGCTTACATCCACAACCTGCAGTTAGAGGTCCTGGCACTTCGTAACGAGAATGCATTTCCAAGAAATCTTAAAATGGTAAATTATAAATGCTTTCATTTTCATTTTTCTATATTCCCAGGAAAACTTTCAACCTCTGAAATGAAATTATCATACCTAGTTTTCCCGTACACTGCCTCATTGTTGGGCCTGCTCTCTTCTGAATAGATTATCTGTCAAGTTCCCCTGACAAGAGTAAATGTCATTCTTTAGGCTAATTTTAAGAAGTCTAATGAAAAACTTTGGATCGACTATATACCTTGAGATAGAACAAAAGAATCACTAAATTGCTTCTGTAACTTTGCTCTCAAATACAAAGCTTAACTTACATGTGCAATTACCTTTCCCTGCCAAAGCATGTGCAAGTACAAAACCAAAATTGTAACAAAAACTTCCCATTTACAGCAGAAACAATGGCCTCTTATACAGACTACAGCTATCCACAGCATCAGCCATCAATAGAAGCATAAAGCAAGTTCAGACACCAAACAGATCATCCTCATCATCTTTGTGATTATTTGAGTTTGAGACCTTTCTGGGCTTTATCCTTGACGAACCAGCAGCCTTCCCTATGGATAATCAGTTGGAGGAGGTAGTTTATCACCAGAACTAACGGTAGATTTTTCCATATAAAGCCTACCTTACCAGAGAAGGAGTCTCCATAAAGGTCATCATACATTGCAGTTTGTTGAGTGGTTTTGACCTTGTTGGACACTTCTTGGAGCTTATTTGCACACCTTTTGCAGAACCACTGTTTTCCTTTGTTGATGAATGCTCCTTGCTTTTGGATATTACCATAGTCTGCACAAGAGATTCATATTTGCCAACAAGGCCTCCTTCTTTGACGCCTATAGGACCAGGTTCTGTTTCTACATCTACTCCATCTGAAATACCAACCACTTCACCCAGCTTATCCCCAAATTGATCCTGAAAGCTACCTTGCTTTCTTGATTTTCTTTACAGGTCTATCCGATAAGTTTTCCGATTTGCTAGACTTTGATGGTAAATCTGGCTTTGTCATGCCGTAACGATTAAGAAGAGTATTATATGCTACAACAGCTTCTTCTTCAGCTGGATCTGGAGGTGGTGGTAACTTAATCTCTGAAGGAGGAGGATGGTGTGGAAAAAGAGCTGCATCATTCTTTCTCAAGATGTAAGTTCGCGTTGAGGCAGCAAATCGCAAAGACTGCCCCACTTCAAGCTCGACAGGGTTATCTTTTGTCAACCACTCATTTGCCACAAATGTACCATGAGCAGACCCCAAATCAATTACATAAATGCTGCAAGAGTTAGAAGTGTACTCATGAAGTCAAGTAACCAAGGGAAAGTAATATCATCTCTATTTCAACAGTAGTCAAACTCATAGGCAACTACATCATGTTTGATTAGATTAAAACGCTTCTGAAGCTTTAAATAGTTAGGTGGACTGTAAATCCTAACACTTCATTTTTCTAAGCTGTCAAGTATAACAAACAACGAGATATTAGGACGAATATCATCTGAATCAAAATACTTGGGCATGGTAAACATATCAATTTGTTTCATGCAGCTTATTCTACAGAAGTTACAATCCAAATGATTATCCAACTTTCACCTTACTCAGGGGGGAGTTCTTGTAAATCCATAAGGATTATGTTAATCATCCTAAAACATAAGCATGCCAAAATCAAACTAGAAGCCCCTGACAATAAAAGGAACATACTTTTAGAGCTCTGGTTCTTTCATGACAATTCAATTTCCAGGAAGCTAATTCGACGAGAGTGAGAGAAGGTATCAGCACAATATAATCGTGTGGTTCTAAATGAAACAAGAAAATAGTTAGTAACAATACAATATATGAAAGCATTAAGTTTTTTGGTAACTACCACACCTTCCATTCTTGGGAGGAACGACGATAGCATGTTGTTGTGACATAGATTGATGATCAAGCACAAAATCACAAGTAATGGATTGCATTCCAAGGATGTGTCTCCTCCTCTCCAGGTTAATCTGATCAAGAACCTCTCCGTCCTTTAAAACCTCAAGATAATAAACTCCTGGTTGAGGTTCAATTGCCCAGTCAGGAGGCTGTCAGGTTGATTGTCCCCCTCCAGCCTGGATCAGCTATGGAGTCTGCCCCACCAGTGACCCTGCCTCAGGAACTGCCTTTTGAGCAGCATAGAACTGTTGTTGGAACTGTGTTTGTCTGAGACTGCAAATGCTGAACAGACCATTGACTAACGGATCTGGAAACCTGTTGGTGATTGGCATTTGAAGCCGAATTGTCAGTAACTGAAAATGGTTCTGTAAACTGAGCTTTCTTAAATCGTTCTAAACCAACATTACCATACATTATCTACTCTCTGATGCTACCAACTTAAGCTTCTTCCTCAGAATCTACAAAGATTAGCATCTCAAGAGGCACTAGAACTTAAAAAGACACTGACACAGATGCTCAAATTTGTATAGTTCCAAGAGAGCACACCGCGTCCAGCCACCTTCCTATCCAAACCCACGCAACGCAACGCAACGAAAGCTACGAGCCTTTGTTTGGATCCTTACTTGCATAAGAGAAAGGAAAGGAAATATTGAAGAGAAAAGAATGGAAGAGAAATAGGATTTTTTTCTTCTGTTTGTTTTCCTAATTTATTAAAGGAGGGAATTGAAGAGATTCTCTTGTAATTTACATATATTGAGATTTTCTTATCTTAGATTTCTCTTCCTTTTCTACCAATTTGAAGGGAAATATATTTAGCCCAAAATTTTCCTCAGTTTCCTCTCCATTCTCTCACTTTCCCTTTGCTTATTTTTGTCCAAACGGTGAAAACCAAGAGAAGTTCAATTCTCTTTCTTTCTTTTCTCTTGCTTTCCTTTGATCCAAACAAAGGCTGAGAGTGACATTAATAAACACGC
>JAOTAY010000003.1:3635683-3661615 GCA_025629805.1 Erythroxylum baracoense | reverse complement strand
AAGAAAGTTTGATTAAAGTTATGAAGGATAAAAGGGTAAAACGATGTCTAACCAGCTCTATGTGAAGGCTTCCATTCATTATCGCCTTTATTAGCATTATTACATGTTTAGGCTAAATACAAGATATAAGACTTAAAGAAAAATGTTTAAAAAACATATGAGAACGAAAAGGATCTATCTATGTGTAATCCTTCCGTATTTTAGTCTGCCAAAATTTTTCATTGAGGGTCATGTTTTTTGTAAGTTTTAGGAGAGTCACTTCATTTTTTATTACCTTCCCCTAATTTTTATTAAGACTTCCTTCGTTTCCTTTACAGTCTCTAAATATAATCTTTTCACATCTTCTTACCGAAGGTTCAGGATGTCTCTTATTAACATATCCAAACTACTTAAAATCTTATATCTCTTAATTTTTTATTAATATTAATCACCTTTAATTTGTCTCTTACTATTATATTTATGAACTTATCTTTTCTAGTAAGATTGTACATCTAACAGAGCATCATGATCTCGGCCATTATTAACTTAAGACTATGCACCTATTTGACGAGTCAACACTCTGTTCCATAGAGCATAGTCAGCCTAATCGTTAAACGATGGAATTTAACTTGAGCTTAAATGGTATCTTTTTGTCACACAAAACTCTTGATACATTTTTCTATATAAGCTACCCTGATATGTTACACGAAACTATGTCTTTATCTATTTTTCCATTACTTTGGATGATAGATCTTAGATACTTAAAACACTCATTTTGTAGTATAACTTCTGAATCAATCTTTAATTCCACATTGAAAGTCATGCTATGACCCGAAAAATTACGCTCTAAGTACCTAATCTTAGTGCTGCTTAATTTAAAATCTTTTGGCTTTAATGTATTCCTCCAAAGTTCTAGTTTGACACTAATACTCTTTTTATCTATCTACCAAAACAATGTCATGAGAAAACAAAATATACCAAAACATATCTCCTTAAATATTTTTGGTGAGCTTATCCATCACTGTTGCAAGTAAGAAGGGGCTTAACGAGGAGCTTTAGTGTAACTTGATATATGTAAAAAAATGTTATGTATCTTCTTATACCATTCTTACTTTTGTCATTACAACTTCATATATATCCATAATAATTCAGAACTTCCTTAATTTGTAAAAACATCCACATTATTAATATATTTGTCATATAATAATAAAAACTATATTAACAAAGATAAAAAGTTATTTAACTTATATATATGTTACGTTAACTATAATAATAATAATAATAATTTTTATTGAGTTTTCTAATTTTAAAATTTTTAAATATTTGATTAGAAATTTAAAAATTTTGAATGTTGGAAAAAAATTAAAAACTTTGACATTTCGTAATTGGTTATCCTTTTTGATACATGTCCTCAAATGTCTCTCGTATCTCTAACAATTACTTATTTTATATAAATAAGAAAATTTTCTTTTAACAATCGATCATTTAAAAAAAACTGATTTTAACATCTTGGTGTCTATACTCTATATCAGAAATTAATATTTTTCTTCAAAAAAAGAAATTAATATTATTTTGCAATAACACTTAAATCATTGGTGGGTGGTGAAAATGTCAATAGGTCGGGTCGAACTTGAGCTACCCTGACCTAATTGTGGCTCAACTCGTAGCCCGAAAAGATGGGATCGATCGACCCGTGATTCAATCAATAGCCCGACATATGGCTCGACAGGTCACAGCAAAACGATTTCATTTTAAAAATAATGGCCAATTCGAATCAAACTCGACCCTTTTTGACGTCTCTAACGGCGGGCGAAGACATTGAGACTCTTAAGTGCAGTCTGTTTGACGCTTCTTGTGTCTGCAAATCAGATTCTTTGTCAAAACTAACCCTATCTATTTTGTTCGATGTCGTTTCTTGGACTAAATTTGGACAAAGTTATTTTGGATTAGACGATCCGAAACTCTTGTCTCCTGATTTGCAATTTCTTTCCAATGATTAAAACCGTACTTTTGTGTTTAGACATATCAGCGTCAAACTTTTAGCCTGAAGGTCAACCTTCCTGTACAAGATCTTCTTTGTAACAGCGAATATATTAGTATTAGATAAAAATCTTAATCCCAATAGAATTTTTTTCTCAAATACAAGATAATTCAATTAATTATAAGAATTTCGTACATAAATATATTTAAATTCCCTCATTTTATCTAATTATTAGTGCTAGTACTAATAATTTACATAATTACCAGTTGAATCATTATTAATAGTAATAAATACCTAATAATATATTAGATATCAAATTTAAAAATAATTATTTAATTTGAGTCTCGTAAATTTAAAAGTAACAAATTAAATTTAGTTTAATTACAGATTAATATGACATGAAATCAAAATTTAGCTACATTTAAAATTTTAATTAATTGTTAATCTTAATTAAACGAGTTTACTTAATTTGAAAATAAAATTTAAATTAAATTTGATTGCAGATTAGTCTAAATTTAACTAAATGTAAATATTCAACCTATTATCAATCTTAATTAAAAATTTTGAAATTACATATCTTATACTTTCCCTAATAATTAAAATTCATGTAATTTATTAAAACTGAAAACAAATTAAAACTTTAACTAATTCTAATTATTAAGATCTCAAAATTGACTTAATTGATATAATTACAAAATCCTTTACATGAGATTTACGCTAAAATGCGGGTCTAAAAAGGTTTAATAGTATACATCCTTATTCGTAAATAATAGAGAAGTTGTTTTTGATCACTTAAAATCCTTTATTCTTATAAACTTGTTTGAACCTGTTCCGCCACGATACGATATTAAAACGACGTCGAATTGTGGTAGAATATGGATTTAACAGGTTAATTGAAATAAAAAATCCAAACTTAGTTTGGGTAGATCACATGTAGTGCGAGTTAATAATTATACAAAATAAATATATAAAATGTGTCATTTACGAACTTTGAAACAAGACAAGAAACATATTTGTACAACTTGTGTTTAGTCACTCAGAAGCAATCAATAAATGCTTAATTTACATAAAACGAGTTCCTCGTCTAAGCGGACAAGAAAATGGAGAGAGTCAAAAGAACTGGCAGAAGCAATTCAGGAGAGGTATCGTATTTGTATGCCATAGATCTAGACGCCGCAGTCGAATTTCCACGGGCGTGGTTCCCTCCCGCAATCGGCACAACACGTGAGGGGCCAGATCCTCCATCGCCACCCCCACTTCCTACGACAGTGTTGCTGCCACCTCCACCGCCACTAACGCTTCCGTCTGGTACGGTGTTACCACCTCCGCTGCCAACGCCGCGTCTGGAGGTTGCCGATGTGATGATCAGAGCAATAGTAATAGTAAACGCAAGGGTCCTGAAAGCCATTTGTAGAGCCGTGCCACAAGAGACGAAGGTTTAAAAACAGTATGTGGATAATGGAAGAAATAGGAGATCGGATAATATTTATAGGATTGAGAAGGAGAACTAGTGACGTAACTGAACTCCATTAACCAACAACAACAACCAGCCGCGTAGCTTATAAACCCGGTCAAAAGACGTCTTCGTCTTAGGGACACCGGACAAGACGGTTGAAATTTCGTGTTGTGTTGGGCCTCACTCTTGAAATTATCAAACCGGCCACAATCAACTTGTTTTAGACTTTTTGTCTTTTATTAATAGGAAGTGGCCACGTCATGCAATATAATATGTGAGTCAAGCTTTGAAATTAGACCTTAAAAACTTTTCGGGCTGAACGAGATAATGTTTGTTTGCTTTTTCTAATTTTTTTATAGTTTATTTTTTACAATTTACATTAAAAAATTAAAAATTTTGATAAAATTAAGAATGACAATGGATCGGTCCATGGACTCAAATTTAGATCACCGTCATCATCCAGTCTGAAATCTCTTAATAAAGTGAAGTCTGAGAAGGTTTGATAATATGCAGTTTTATCCTTACATAATAGAGAGACTATTTTCGATAAACCCACGTGTACCCATAGGCTCTAACCTAAGCCCATACCAATATGAGATCTAATTCTTTTTAACAAAATAACATTATTTTGCTTAAAAAAATTAAATTTGAGCCTGAGCAACTTACGTTTGAATTCAATTTAAAAAAAGTTATTGACGCAGTCGTCCATGGGATCCCTAGATGAAATTGACATTTAATATATTTTTGTAATGCAATCGAGGTCTAATATACTTTGAGACATGTTAAAAAGTATTTATTTTTATTTAATAAAATATAAAAATTCATGTCATAACTAAGAATTATTAAAGTTCGTATTATAACTAATAATAATTACTCAAAAAATTGAAATAATAAGATGAATTATTTCTTAAATATAAAGAAATTTTATAATATAATCATTTTTATTAAATTATATCGTCTTGTTCCTAATTTAGCTTTACATAGATTTTATTTAAACATCTAGCCAATAATACTTAATAATAGTATAAAAAATAATTATGGTGTAGATTGTAAAGAAACTTGATTGACCTTTTTTTTAGGTTCCCTGCAAACTCGGGATTCCAGAAAAAAGAGAGTACTTAAGAAATGAGAAAAAGAGAAGAGAAGGATCAAAACAAGCCTTCCTTTCTTATGGCTTCTTTGACATGACAACTTCTTGTGTCCAAAGCATTTCAACCATTATTTACTGTTTGGAATAATTCATTAAGAAGTCTCCTGTTCCTATACGTTTCGTAAGGTTCGTCACACACATGCATGACATTTTCCTGTGAAGAAGAACCTGACGTTTCATAGATTTCATCTCTGTTTAATTGGAATGAGCTAGTGTTTTTTAAGCTTTTAAAACCACCTTGTTGCAGGTGAATCTTTAAGGGAAGAATATAAAAATGGTGAACATCAGGGTGATAGAGAAACAGAAAAGTTTGGGCTCCGGAGAGGTTGGAGAGATTGATACGAGAGCACCATTTCAATCTGTCAAAGCTGCTGTTAGCTTGTTCGGTGAGGTTGCTGTTTCTAAGGAGAAACGCACGGTCGTTAGGACGAAGTCAAAAGTATCTTCAGAGGTAAATCCAATGCCAAGTTTCTTATTATATTCTAATGCCAAAACATCATCTTTCTTGGATATATATGTTTATGATGGTTTATAGATTGAGATTGATAATGAAAATGAGAGTCTTCGATAACATCTTGTTTTGTCAGGATACGCATGAGTGTCAGGCTAAAATGTCAAGTTCAGAACAAAAATCAGAAAAGATTTTCATTTTTTTGACATTCCCAGATTGTTTTTCTTTTCTTGGTTTTCTGTCAGAATGTCCTGGAAAAGGAGACCCAGTTTCTCTTGGCTCAGAAAGAATATGAGAAATACAAACAGAAGCTGGAGAGTGCTGAAACTGTAAAATCTAGAGCTGCTTCTGAGCTTGAAAGAGCCAAGAAAACGCTGGAGGAGTTAACTTCGAATCTCCTAACTGCAAGCGAGTCCAAGCAATTTGCGATAGAGAATGCAGAAGAAGTGAAGAGAAAGGCCAAGGACCTTGAAATACAAAAATCAGCAAAGCAGCTTGGAGATGTTGCTGAAAGACAGGAACTAGACCTGGCCAGAGAGCAATACAAGATCACAGCTAATGAGCTTGATGCTGTGAAGCAAAAACTCAACGAAGTTCGACAGGATTTCGATGCAGCATTGGAAGCGAAACTCGCTTCGTTCCAGCACGCAGCGGAAGCTCATCGTGCGGCCAATGTGAACACAGGGAAAGTTCAGGAACTCTCAAAGGAAATCAAAGCTATGTGTGAATCAATGGAACAATTAAAAGTTACCTCTGCAAAGGCTAAAGAGTATCAGGATAAGATTTTGGCAGACAAAGATGCTTGCATTAAAGCATATAAATGTGCCATGGATGAAGTGCAAAATAATCTTGATTCTTTAAAGAAAGAGCATGATCAAGAGCTGACAAGAAATCTTGAGATTAAGCTCTCAGAAACTGTTGCAGAAATTGAGTTGCTACAGGAAGAGATGAAAAAAGCTCATGATGCTGAAATGGATGCAGTGAAAGTTGTAACCACTGAGCTGAATGAAGCAACAAAGAAACTGAAACTAGTTGCAGAGGAGGAGAACACTCTCAGACACATGGTGACCTCTCTGAAACTGGAAATGGAGAATGTGAGGAAGGAGAAAGCTGAATGGCAGGCAAAAGAAGCAGAAATGAAAGCCATTGCTGAAGAAAAACAAAGGGCTGCTTCCAATAATCTGAGCTTAGCACTTGAGCAGATATCATCAGAAACTGAACATTCAAAAAGGGAAGCAGAAGAGATGAAGTATAAAGTTGAAAAGTTGAGACAAGAATCTGAAATTTCAAGGAAAATGTATGATGAAGCAGAAAGAAAGCTAGAACAAGCTCTTAGAGATGCAGAAGAAGCCAAAGAAGCAGCCAAACAAACCCGTGAACATCTTAGCACCTTGTCTCAAGAAAAGAACACTCAATCTGAGGAATCGAATAACAAGATGATCAATCTTTCGCTGGAGGAGTTTGAGACATTAAACAAGAAGTTGGAGGATAGCCAAAATAGAGCTGAATCAAAAGAAACAGAAACCATTGCCGAAGTGGCGTTATCCAATGCAAGGAAATTGGAATCAGAAAAGAAACTGGAAGCCAACTTGAAAGCTATTGAGGAAATCAAAGAAGCAACTGACATGGCTTTGAAGTCCGCAGAGATGGCAGAGGCTGCACAGGCTGCGGTGGAGAATGAACTCAGCAGGTGGCGTGATACTGCTCCTGATGACATGGAATATTGAAATTCTTCCCAAAAGGATTATGGTGGTTATATAATTCAGACAAGTCCGCAGGATATACCTCTCTCAAACTCTAGAATCTTGTAGTAGAACATCGAATTGAAGCTAAGATGCTCTGTTCTGTAGGATGTAGGAGACATATGTTCCAAAAGGGCTATTCTTACAAAATATTGTCTTTTTTTCTCTAACAATTTGTTTTTTGTTTTTTGTTTTTCTTTTTCTTCCATAAAGTTTTGAACAGTGTCAGTGTCTAAATGCATATTGATGTGATCTCTTATTACTGATTTTAGTAGAAAGAAATAAGAAGGCTCAAAATCCTTGCTTAATTTCAATTTGAATGGCTACTATAGTTCCTATTAAGTGTTTATTCTATTGTATACATGAATCTGGCAAGATAAGGACACCGGCTACAGCAGATTCCTGTAAAACTATATCCATTTAGAACTAGGAAACCTGTTTTGCACTAGAACATGTCAGGCTGGGGAAAGGTTTTTCATACTGTGTCAAGCAAACTCGTCACATTACTTTCCCCCATTATGTAAAGATTAAACGAATATATTACATCTACTAATATCGTATATGCTTTGACAGGATGATCAGGCCTAGCATTGATAATTAAGATTTCCCCACAAAGAACATCTTAAAAATCTACAGGATCAGCTCCTTTCCGTTCCCAAACTTGTTTAGCTCAAACTCTATAGTTTTAGCTATTTCCGCTCCTTCTGTGTCTGTTTTATGAAGATCCACATGGAATGATCCTTGCTTGATCAGTACAGCAGATTCATTTGCAATTGCCTGCTGCTTGACGTAGTTGTAAAGCTGTTGATGGAATGGATGATCCAAGGAAAAGCAGTTCTCAATATCGCTCCCTGGGTGTCGAGAAGATCTAGAGACTTCACGTTTACAAAAATGTGGAAGCGAAGCAAGATCCATAATCTAAACCAGACATGTCAAATGAGGTAAGTAGATGGATGAAGTATGGTGGAGAGAGGAAAAGCAAATGTGTCCATAATTTTTCAAATGATCACAAAATTACTGTAGCATATCATTTGCTCAAGCTTTGACTGCTTTAAGCATTATGGAGAAACCAGCATTTACCTTTAACAGTTCATCTCGTCCGTTACCTGACAGTACTTGCACTTTTTTCCTCGTCCTCTCTTGCAGTAAAGGTTTGACAACCTGCCAAGAATGTTAATCTTAAATGGTGCCAAATTCAAAATTTCCTCATAATAATTTGCAGGTATGAGAATCATTTTACTTAATGGACTCAAGATAATAGCTCCTGAAGCTAATTAACCGGAAAAACTAGTTAAACCTGGGATACAACTGCAATGAAAACGAATGGGGACTCACCTTCCAACAAGCTGAAAATACGTAGGGGGCATTCACAATGTAATAAGTATTTGTCTTCTCTGGATAATTTAGATCATCAATAGTAGATATAATCGTCAACAACTGCACACAAAATCAGAAACAGTCAATGAGACATGAAGCAAAAGCAACGGGATATACTGGCGAATGTTCCCAGTAATTATAATTGTTTGGCATAGCCGGACAATATCTGAGCTGTTATTGATAAGTGTAAGTCTTTATGAAAGCTACTAAAATTGTGAAACAATTTCAAAGACACGTATAGCCACAAGCGTAACGGATGCTGTAAAACTAGAAATTGAAAGAATTCCATCTGCACCTGTATGGTTAAGTATAAAACTCGTACTCATACTTATGTTAAAGTTACTATCTGATGCAATTTGAGCTCACCATAGTTTTTGATTAGCCACCTCGAAGCACAAACCAAATGGTATATGATCATAAAATATGAATCACTTAGTGACAAGTTTTGTAGTTCATGTAACATAAATAGTAACAAGCAGTACATGAAAGTAATATTGAATCCTAACTTATAAAGAATAGGTGAGAACTAACAATTAGTGATGTACAATTAGTACAATAGACACATGCAGCTGCAGAGACAAGCTTCCAGCACGGGTAGTTTTACCTTTAATTGGCTTAGTGCTGAAAGCTTTAGGCCAGTCATATCCAAAATCTTCACACAGGTCGTTATGGGTCGGCCATACTTTTTTGATGCAGTAGGCTGGGAATATAGCAAACAGGTTAATACAAGCATATAAAGAAAAAACACAAATGACAACCTGAGAAATAATGCTTACCAAAATTACACGATCCCGATATTCATTTATTTGAATATGTGATTGTACATAGTAGTTGACCTGCAATCAAAGAAAAGACAAAACAGTTTCAGATTTCAGTAAACTAAGAAACTGAGTTTTTAAAATATAAGCTTGGTATAATACACACAATCAACGCATTGGTCATATACTTACAGATACATTGTCAAACGAGCTTAACCCAACGCCAATAGCAAACACAGGAAGGCCCTGAAGATAGTAAAGAAAACCATAAGACTATTGACTGCAAAAAACCTTTCATTGGATATAAATAACTTAACTTTACGTTCTTCATTGGCAGGATCTAGCTGTATGTGAATGAAACCGACTACCAGTGAAAAGAAGACATCTATTAATTCATCACGGAGAAAATACCTCTCTTGAGAAGCCTGACATTCCAATGAGCTGAGAATCACGTAGAGATCTGTACAACTCGGATGGAATAATTGGTTTCTGTAAAAGGAAAGTGCAGCAGATTAGACATTTAAGAAGTCATTATTCCATGATAGAGGCTAGAGGGGAATAATGTGCCACCAAATGCAATAAGCTTTAGATATATGATATTGATTCATTATATTCTGGATGTGTGTGTAAATCCATTCACTCCAGAAACAAATCTGAAAGTCTATAATATCAATTGTCGGAATTATAAAAATACAGCTTGCCTGACATGAAACACATCAAGAAAAAAGAATTTTACATCTTTCAAAATGTAACAATAAACTTCATTTGAAGAATAATAGAAGTGGTGACACCACAGTAAACCTTGGCTTACCAATCAAAAATACACCATTGAATTTTCATTTAAGTACATATTTTCATAATCTTTTACTTATTAGTCACAGAGAAACATAATACACAATCCACAGCCAGAACTACCAGCTTTTTCTGTTCCAAGCTGGATACAGAGTTTGAGATATTCGCCCGGATCACATTCAGAAGCTTAATTTGTGAGACATGGGATAATAAAATTATCCAACTACTCAAGTAAGTACCAATCGAACTGAAAAAAGAAGAGATTAACAGACGAATGTGACAAAAACTTACCTCCAGTATACTGTCAATGTCATTTTGTACCCTCCAGTTCAAACAATCCACTAACTGAAGGAAAAACATGCATCATGCCACGAGATTGTCAGTCAATTTTATTAGATTGATGAGTTGAATTCGGACTTGAAGGCATTCCAATCATATGTGCCGCCACTAACCATTTTACAGGCTTTGGCAACATTCCCTTCTCTAGCTTTTAGGAAACGGACCAGAATTTCAGTTTGGTACCCTTGATGAATATTCTGCAAATAAAGAAACAATGGTTTATTCAATACATAGCCCAATAATATGCTTTTTTTCCTGATGTTCATAATTATCATATAAATTCAAAAAGTGTAAATCAGTAATCAAATTTGTCAAAACTTATTTTTTTCTGGGGAAGACTGAATCACATTTTCCTTGTTGCCAATCAAACTCAGAAAAAATGGGAAAGTTATAAATTCAAATGATCTTAATTAGGAATTAATTATCAATCAAGTTACCAACTATAATATCAATTACAAATAATGGTTTTTGTAGAAGATGGTACATCACTAATTAGGAAATTAGAAAATGCCTTGATAACGTGATTCTGAATTTGAATGGGGCCTTGAGACTACTTCGAACAGAAACATTAGCACCAACTATGAGTCGCAACAAAAGTTTCTATACTGAAAGAGAGGATCACACTTGAAGTTGGTCATATTTTCCAGTATCAGATCCAAAAAACAATTTTATCGAATATAACATTGGTGGGATTTTTTAACTGTCTTATTGAATCAGTTTTGCCTCATTGAAAGAAACTTTCAATCTTCTTGTGAACTCATTCTCAAATGGAGTTTCCCAGATAGTGCGAAAGAGAATCTTATCAGACTCCACGAGTCATCAAAAACCTGATTTCAATAGGAACGGAAGATAAAGTTCAAAACTTTACTGGCGTTGTGAAAGTTGACATCCAGAAATGGGATAGTTGGAGCCAAAAAAAAACAAAAAACTTGTATCTGATTGACTCTAAGGAAACTTCATTTAAATAATCACAGGTCTAAATTGAATTCAAAAGTGGTAAACAGATCATATACAGCAAGCAGAACCTGCAATCCCGAATTCAGTAGACCCTATAACTCAACATGCAGCCCCTCTTGATCAAATTTACCAATTTCCCACTTCACATTATGTCAATATTTTCATTGTCATAATCAATCACAGGCCTCGAATCAAAATTGTAATGCCATACTCCTGCCTCTGGAATTGAAAACTACCAATTGAAAGGGAAGTCCATAACAATTTACGTCCAGTAAAAGAACTTAACTCAAGCAGGTCAATAAGCGCATCAGCATCACAAACTACAACTTTAGACAACAAAAGTAACCAAATTTACTTAAACAAGAAAGGAAAAACTCAGATCGGATGAAGCAGAAGGAAGCAGAGAGAGAACCGGATATGTTGTCTTCAATGGCTCCTCAACTGTCATCACATTTTCCATGGAGAAAACAGAAACAGAAAATTCAATCATTATTGTGCATAATGTCAACAAACTTCTGGGTCAAAAAGAAAAAGACAAAACTAGGTAGAGATCAAAGAGTAGAAGTAAACCTTGATCCATTAATGCTTTGAGCAGGTTGATAGCTTCTTGTGTAACGATCTCCATTTCTTGTATCTCTTTCCCTTCTCTCCCCGGGAACTAAAACCAAGAAAGACAATGGGAGATGCGCAAAGTTCAGTACTTTCTAGCTTTATTATCTCTGTTGACTATTTTTCACTCGTTAAAACTAATAACTACAACAATGGATTTCGACACAGAGAGAGGGAGAGGGAGAGATTGGAAACAGACCGCTCAAAGGCAAGGCTTACATGGGACATTTGCCCTTTTTAAGGTCATAATAAAGGTTAAGATGAGAAAAATAATATAAATGGGTATGAAGTCCAATCCATAGACCACCTAGGAAACATGAAACCTTCCCCATAAGCTCTCTGTCTTCACATATAATAGTTGTCGTTACACAACACAAACACATGGCTCTCTGTCTTCCCTTGT
Organism: Erythroxylum baracoense; assembly: GCA_025629805.1. Classification (NCBI taxonomy): domain Eukaryota; kingdom Viridiplantae; phylum Streptophyta; class Magnoliopsida; order Malpighiales; family Erythroxylaceae; genus Erythroxylum; species Erythroxylum baracoense. The sequence goes on along the minus strand of JAOTAY010000003.1, from coordinate 3,649,621 downwards.
GTCGTGCGCTTTGTCTTGCTACAATACGTAGGAAGTTCCCAAGGAAGCTTCCGAATCTCCAACTTCTTCTTTTTGTTTTTTTTGTCTTAATCTGAAATATTGGAATCTCAGTCTGGTGATGCGCATATATTCTCTGAGTCTCAGAGTTCAAAGAGATTTAAATATATTAGCAATGAAAGCTTCAAGCTTTGAAGCAAACAATATAAAAGATTCAATCTTTTACCTTTCCACCGGTTCTTGCCGTTCTGGTTTGCTTCCATTGGCCGTCTCAAAGTATAAGTTAGGTTGAGAGAAAAACTTTGGCCGCCTCTATGCAATTTGCTCATGTTTGCAAAACACTTAGTATGAAGCTTCCTCGAGCCTTCTTCTCTGTTTTTCAAATTGTCGTTCTTTATTCTTTGACTGCCTTAATGATCAAAGTGACGAAATTTGGTTCAATAATGTTTAATTTTTTATTTAGAAGGAAAACAATAATAGTTATTAATTCTCAAGAAAACGCGTCATGTTTAAAAATTTATGAGTTTAACTTAAATAATAAATAATATATTAAATTAAATTTGGCCATATCATCTATCCAAATCTAATCGAGCTTAAATTTAAGTAACGAATCTCCAACCTGACTGAATTTCGGGTTGAACTCAAGTTTGAGTGAGTTAGGGTCTGGCCAGTCCAATTCAAAGACTACTAATTTCTCCATTGCTTTAAATAAATCTCCAACTTTCCAGGAACATGCAAGACTTTACTAACAATTTCTGATGTGAGGGAGGTTATTATCTGATAATTGGAGGTCTGGTCTCCTTCTTTTGAGCAATAATTAAAGAATGAAGATGAAGTTTACATACTTTCATAAACTAATAAGCATTTAATAAATTAATAATAAATTTAATATAATTCAAGTAAAAATTTTGAACCTCTCAAAAGAGCAAGTGAGCCTGAACTGCTGGAGACCTAAATGGCACGAAGAGAGGAAAGAAAGTATAACAATCATCTTAGTCAGGTGTAACTGCTCGCGTATGCAAACACGAAAGCGGGGATAGCTCAGTTGGGAGAGCGTCAGACTGAAGATCTGAAGGTCGCGTGTTCGATCCACGCTCACCGCATTTTTGGATTTTGGAAGTTTTTTTAAGTCACCTGATGCCTTGCTTAGTCTGCGCATATTTTTGCTTCATCATAGATGCTGTAAGGGAAACAGATCCATCATTAAGAATCCTGAATGTCATAAACTATTAGTATAAACTGAATGTCACAAGACCTTACAGAGAATTCTTCCACACTAGAAGGAGACTCAACGACAGGACATGAATCAACCGGCTTTTGGCAATGTTCTGGTAGATTTGCTTTTCGGTAATCAGTTCAATGTGATGTATGATTAGGCACTGGTTACTGAAACTACTTGGTAACAAAAGAAGATGTTCCTTTAACATCCCAGAAAGCAAAGTTAGTGTAAAAATGACATAAAGATTCCTTTTGATGACAAGAGTTCAAGAATAATTATGCATTACAGATTTGGAACTGTGAACAGGCAACAACATCATACATTTCCTTATCATTTGTCAAGAACACGAAAAAAGACAAAGAACTTTCACATCCTCGTCACCAGCAACTCCTGCGATCATCAGAACAGTTCTAACCCTTTTAACAAAAATAACTGCAGACTGCAATCACTACCCTTCTAAAAGAAATCAAACTCCAGATAGTTATTGGAACCTTTCTGATCAGGATGAGCACCTGCTACAACGGCAGCCGCAGCCTTTTCACTGGTTGATGCTGGAGGTGGTATCCGCTCAATTTCTACCGGCTTTGGTATCTCGGGAGGGGTAGCGCAGCGTATCAACGCCCAATTCACACCTTCGAAGAAAGGATGTTGCTTAATTTCAGTTGCACCTCTCTTATATGCCAATCTGTGTTGTGGTTCTTTAACAAGTAAACCCCTTATGAGATCCCTTGCAGCAAAACTGACAACCGGTGATTCTGGAAACCGAAGAGGCTGGCCCACAACATTGAACAAGGTTGCCCGGTTGCCTGATCCCTTAAAAGGTGTTTTACCAAACAACAATTCATAGAGAAAGATCCCAAAAGTCCACCAATCTACAGCACTTCCGTGACCTTCACCTTTGATAATCTCAGGGGCCAAATACTCGTGAGTCCCAACAAATGACATAGACCTTGCTTCAGTTGGCTCTGCTATGAGCTCAGGTAAAGGACTGACTTGATTCCCTGGTTCAGTTTTCGGTTTCCTGTCCTTCTTGGACTTACTAGAAAAGAGGCGTGGTGAAAAACATGTCGTAGGGGCAACACAAGATGGCTGGATGCATGACGGCTCAATACAAGCAGGTTGCACACAGTAAACAGGATTCTTTTTCAACGGGTCAGACTCAAGTGACGAAGTTTTGACAAGAGTTGGGCTCACAGCACAACGAAGAGAAAGATCAAAATCAGATAGCATTATGTGTCCATCTTCCCTGACAAGCACATTTTCTGGCTTAAGGTCACGATAAATAATTCCTAGCATATGTAAATACTCCAAAGCAAGTAGGACCTCAGCCACATAAAACCTGCCATTAAGAACAACAAAGCATTAAAACATTCTCAATCATTCAAGTACTTGTATAATCTGAAACGTCTAGTCATAACTTTTATCTGCTAAAAGTAATCAATATGAGGCAAAGGGCAGTGCTGCATCCCGGTTTCTCATCAATTACCAATATCTCAGCAATACTCATTGAAAGTACCATTCTCAAATTCAAAACTTTTATAACGTGAATTTGTTTTCATGAACATCAAGTCATTAACCAAGAAGGACAATGACCGACCAAATGAATAAGCTGAACCCTTTTACTTTTTCTTCCAAGCTATTTCATCACACAATAATTAAAAGAAATGGTGATAAAGTCTGATGGATCATGAGATTTTGAGTGAAAATGAGTCTTCAGTTTTCCCCTCATTGTACTCTTTTTAAACATTTAGACAAGGATTTCCAGGAAAGTTTTTCAACTATAAGTTTGAAACACCTGTTTCTGAGATTTGCTGGATCAGAGGCAGACAATAGTATGCTACAAAGAATTATTGCTTAATAAATGAAACTGTAGAAGTCAATTTCTTTATCCTGTTTTCCCTGTTTTCTCGTAACATACATAAGATGTGCCACACTAAGGCACATTTACTCAGCACGCAAATATAAGTTTTTACTTGAGGAAAATAAAAGAGAAAATTTCCAGTTAAAGGAAGTTGGGGAACTTTCGCAATAAAGCAGAAGCAGAAGCAAATTATAGGACGGAAACCTTAAAGAGCAGCAGAGCAATAATAATAGGTACACAAAGACAATGAATGCATCAAGGTTGCGTCAATGTGAGAATTTGCTAATAATTAGACTATCTCTACATAGTGACAATAATGAAAAAGTATTATTCATATAATCTGCCATAATACATAAGAGAACATGCTTGATGGGTGCGCAAACAAGTAGTTCCCCTTTAGGTAAATCAATTGTACTCATCTCTACAACAAAACCCTGAGACATGCACTAATTCACTCCGAGAAAAAAATATGGATGCATGCTGCGAGGATAGTTTAAAGTAATATGAACATGAACACTAGAACTAATTCGGTAATTTATTATTCAGGATTATCATGTATATTCTACTGCTTGTTTATATATGTAACACTATGAGAAGAAACTAGAAGATATAGAGTATGCCATGAATCCAGCTCTGATTATATATAAAAACAGGAACCTATATTTAGCAAGTCCTATTTGTTGCGATCATTGAGAAAATGAAAGACCATCCGAGATTTTAGAATTTCTTAACAAGGCAAACTTTCTGATTAATAAGATGTCAGAAATCCAAACAAACTCATGTGAATGTGTAACCAAAAAATGATCTATTAGTTGCAAATAGTACCTAGAAACAAGTATAAATACTGGATTGTAAGGAACCACAGTATAACAAAGTTTACATATCATACTTCACTGCTTGCTCAGGAAAATATTTCCCTGGTTGTCTCTGTCGAAGAGTGTGCAGATCTCCTCCAGGGCAGAACTCCATCACCAAACACGAGAACTTTTCGGTTTCAAAGTGGGTATAAAGTGTTGGAAGAAATGGGTGGTCCAGAGATTGAAGTATTTCTCGCTCTGTCTGAGCTCGAAGCAGTTTCTTACGACTGGCAAGAGAGCCTTTGTCCATAACCTTCATTGCAAAATAACACTTAGTCCCACTCAACTCTGACAAGTGAACACTCCCAATATCCCCACAACCCAACCTCTTGAGGAGTCTAAAATGACTCAAACCCAAAACTCCATCCTTTGATCTGACAGCTTGAATGGCTTCCCATCTCAAGTCATTTGCTTTGTGAGGTTTGCTTATACTGCTACTAAAGCTGCTACAAGTGCTCTCATCACTGACATCACTGCTTGTGCTCCCCCTACGCATACTACTCTTACCACTCTCAACATAATCTACACGATCACTAATCTTTGCACTTCCACTAGTCTTAGCAAGACTGCTAGCTCCATCACTAACTTTGGCAGATATAGAATTGTTTTTAACACTTTCATTGCCAGATATTTTCTTGTCTTGGTCAACAGAATTATCCTCTGAACCTCCGGTTTCATTGATGGTTGATTCTACCTCAGTTAATGTTTGCTCAGGAGTAGTTACAGAGGAACTTGATTCTAACTTACTACTCAAAGAATCAATAAACTGTTTCTTATCAGAATTTGGTGGCTGCTTAGTTTCAGAAACTGGTAACGCCATCTTTATTGATGTGTTTTCCACAGACCTTGGAACATGCTCATTGATCCATTCAGGGTTGTCTGTTTTGGAAACTTGTGAAGGAAAAGGCTTCAAATCATTAACCTCTAGTTTCTGAACTCCCACTGTCTTATGTTGCTGTTTCTGGGAGGTTTTGCTGCCAGTTTTTGAGGCCATAAGATGACAAACTATCTTGGAAAACTAAATCAGACTGAATGAGCCTACTTCCCTGTAACCACATGTTAGGATCATCTTTTGGCAGCCAACTTGGAACTCTGCCCGATGATGTAAAGGGTAAGAACTAAGAACTGAGAAGCAATCTGTCAAAGACATGAAAACAAGTTTAAGAAATCAATACATAAGGCATCCTCATCGAATGATATAAAAGATAGTAATTAAAATCTGAAAATGGACTAAACCTTGCAGCATATATTAAATCCATTCAAGAATCAAACAGAACGGTTAGAGACATAGGTCAAGTAAGGATTAACACATACTTGCACATCATTTGGCCTTAACACTAGTACACAACTTAAGATCAGAAAAGCTAGTCATTCAACAATACAAACCATTTAGTCATCATATGGCTCAAAGCAACAATGATATTTAGCTAACGAGATGCTTCAACTTGTTTTAGACGTCGAGAGCACAAAATTTCAAGCTGAGAAAGTGACACGACACACAACGTATTTTGAGATCAAAGATTAGTTTCTCATGAAAGAACAAGTTGAATAACAGAGATGCATGGTGAAATAAAATCAAGAAAAGCATAAAGCATCCAAAGACCACCAGAAAATAGTAAAGCAACCAAGTTAACGCAATTTTGTACACGGAGATAAGCTCATCTCAAGTAAATAATCAGACAGAATACAAGAACAAGATCAAAATCGAATTCTGTAAAAACCGGATCTTGTTAATAAAAATTGCTGCTTTAACCAAACCCCACCATAGATCCAAATAAATATTGGAGACCCAGATGGAAAAAGCAGGACCATAAGGTGGAAAAAAAATGCAAACCATGGAGATAAGAGCTGAAAAAGAGTACCTAACTTGAAGGACCAGGAACTCGAAGAAGGCTTTGCTTTTGCAGTGTAAAAGGAGAGATGCACTTTAGAAAGAGAGATTCCTGTAGCAAAACAACCCTTGTCTAGAGAAAGGAGAAAGGCAAGAGCAGGCAAAGATTAAGAGAGAGAAAGAGCGTATAAAATAAACTGAACCTGTGCTTCTGGTGGGACTCGGGAGAACAGAAAATGTAGAGAGAGAGAGAGAGAGAGAGATGAGTCAAAGTTGTAAAGCTAAAGTCCTCCATCAAAGAAATAATAATTGGAAAATAACTCCAATAATCTCATTGGTTATTGTTAGCAAAACTAAAGTTGTCCAAATCACCAAACAGTTGTGAGGTGTTTCATGTGCCTGCGTATACTGCATCCTATAAAAAACTCTTTTCTATGCCTCAGACCAGTTTGGTTCTTCTTCATCGCCTTGTTTTCTTCTTGTTTTTCTCATTCTTCATCAGCCATGAAAACTGAAAATTTAAAGATAACGTTCTGACCCATTACAGGAAATGTAATCAACAGGCATTTGCCACTTGGGTAATGTTTCATATAAAGAAAGTTTCTGATCTTTCATCATTTTCAGATTCAGGTATGTGTATAGTAAGAAAGTTCATAAATTTTTATGTTTTCTTGATATAAAAAATCACACCTCCCACACTAGCAAGATTACATATTTATTAAACTTTTATTATTTTCAGGTATTTCATGTGAAAAGTAAAATATGTTATCACAATCTTGGATTGACTTCAGAAATCATCTCTTTGGACTTTGGAGCTTTGGTTAGTCTCACAGACAATAAAGTGCAAGAAATATCTAAATTTTTAATTAGATATGCTTTAACAACTAAATCAACAAGATTGTAACATGTTTGCTTCAAAATTTTGAATTTAGATGCCCCAAGTTCTGAAATTTTGATGACTAAGCTTTATTATTGAATCTTCTTATTCAATTTAATTAATGAATTTAATAGATTTTCCAAATAAGTTTACATGGTAACTCTTGGCTTTATCTAATACTAATCATGTCGGTTTTTTTTTAATAGAGGAACATGCATTCGTTATCTTTTAGATGTGCACTGGGTAAACTTTTGGATTGACGTAATAGCTTGCAAATTATGCAAATTGGGTATTCCGCACTAGGCAAGCCTTATACGACAGACTCGATCGAGAAAGTGTAGGTAGGAGGATTTAAACACAAAACATTTTGGCCTCACGCCCTCCCATTCTACCAACTTGACCATCCCTAAGAATCATCATGTCGATATTCAATACAAGAAATTTTGCTTTGCATAAAAAATTAAAATATTAGGAAATTGTAATTAACAAATTGTTATAAAAAATTATCTAATAGACATAAAAAAAAATAATAACTACAATTTTTTATTATTAAAAAATGTTTTAATCATATTTCAAATTTTTTAATTTTATTTAATCGTTAGTCGATTTTATGACGATCTAATACCGGTTAAATCATTTAAACCTTAAATTTCTTATTCTACTGATTTAAATTTCGGTCTGATTTTTAAAATATTAATTTTATCAGATAATCAAGTTCGACTGTTATTAACTCTTGAGTCTTGTCGATTAAATAGGCACTTGAATTTATTTATTGATTTTAAATTATTAATTTGTTAAATAATTTACACAATATATAATCAATATCTACTAACTACAGGAACTTCCATAATTGAAAAAAAAGGTTAAAAATAACTAGGGTTGCAAACTAAACACATTGTTAAGTTTTATCCCTCATTACTCTTGAAGCTCGGCCCTAATATACTTGGTCTTTTTATGTTAGAAACGAATGAATGATTCCAAAGTAGCCATAGCTACAATGTGATGTTTTGTATGGTTGCATGGGAAGAAGCATAGGAGTCAACTAGGAAAGTACCATCATTGATGCCCGACATTAGGATTGTTGATTTCCTTATATTAAGGTATCAACTTTATTATCATTATTAATATTATTACTTTCGTATAGGCAGATGATCTGGAACCATAATCTAGAAATGGGACCAATTAATCAATGGTGGGATGAGCATGTTGGAGAAGATGATCAAGTCTCTTTATCACCATCTGTAGATGTGATGTGCCTTTTGCAAGATTGGAATTGAAGTTGAAAGTGTGATTAGTTATGTGGGGTTAATCGATTTTTAAGTTTTATCCTAAACCAATCTTATCTCTTAACCACCTTCAAAATCCACATATGAACCCTACAAAGATAGAGACATGAAACTATACGTGTGTGTGTGAATTTATGAGTTTTTTAATTATTTAAAATCAAATGAATGGTATAATTAAAAGATAAAATTTAAAATATTATCTGGGTGAATAATATGATTCGAAAACAATTATTGATTCCAGCCCTCGAGACACGATAGAAATGTTCCCATTGAGCAAAAATTTCAAAGTTTGGAGATGCTACCCTTAAACCACTTCATAGAAGACAAGACTTGTGATAGTAACAAAATAATGTCAACTCATGCTTTTATTTAAAATCATAATATATACCATTTACATGACATTGTATCTTTGTCCTAAATTATATGGATATTATTTTTTAATAAGAGATAAATTAAATTTAAACCTACAGTTACTTATAAAATAATTTCAAATTTCACTCAATTTTAGTATATTAGTCCGAACTTTAAATATTAGACTTATAATACTTCAATTTTTAATTTTTAACAAATATATTCAACATTAAATTTTTTATTAATGTGAATAATATGACGAGTCACATCATATTAGTATTTTTATTACGTGACTATCATATATTATACCGTATGAATTTTATTATTTAATAAATTAAAAATATATTTAAAGTATAATATGTGACAATCATAACAAAAACTTACCATAAAACTATTTTTACTAAAAATTAAAGGTTGAATTATTTTAATGTAACTTTTTAAAGTTCGAGTTAATACCGTAAAATTGAATAAAATTTGAGATTGTTTTACAATTAACCCAAAATACTATTATCACTTATACAATTTAAGAAACTTTACGGAAATATACCTCCCATGTGATGTAGTTATGGCAACACCTATAAGAATGGTTTGCCCCTTTATTGATGAGGTCCCAATAAAAGGAACAACATAGTGATGCTAGTAATTAATAATGAGAAAGCTAAGTTGGAGAAGTGAGTACTACTCGCAAAACAAAACCAACCAATAGACTAAAAAGACTAGTTAAGTATGTGAACTAGACTATCTAGACATCTCCATCTTCATCTTTCACACGAGAGACACACAGAGACACACAGAAAGAGAGAGAGAGAGAGAGAGAGAGAGAGGCAGGCTCTCTTAAGTATATTGGTCATGCCAAAAATGCACGACCACCTTCCATTTACGTCCCAACAACTTAAGATCTTGCGTAAGATCATGCATTATTACCAAAGATGTTGCAATCACTCGTGCCCCCCAATCACTTCACTACGGTTCTTCTTACATTACAAGAGAAGGGGCAACTTCTGGTGCTACCAGCTCAATCACTTATAAGTTCCTCTTTTCTTCATTTCATTTCATGTGTCATCCTTTCATCGTGCATTTTTTAAGGTTGCAACATGGTCTCTCAGCTGTTATGAGCCCTATGCATTTCCTCGTTATGTTGCTCCCATGTTAATATACGCACTTTAAAACTAATTTCATCATTTGGACCACTTCCGTGAATTAGATATTAACAAGTTAGTGGAAACTTTAATACCAAATTTATAATCAAGAGACTTGGAAAAAGACAACAGAACAACTTTGCGGGCGACTTTTATTTTACTTAAATTTTTGTTTGTACCAATATCATCTTGTCGGCTTTCTCGAAGGTTTCTTTTTAAAGGCCGGCCTCGAGTTGCTATCCAAAGTCGTCGACGACGACGGCGACCCACAACCACATGCGTCTATCCTACTTGTGATGGTGAAGTTAGTGGCTAAGTTAAAAAGAGTTTCTCGTGTTCCATCTGCAGCTCACTTCACTGTCATTCTTCATCCTCATTCCTTGAAACCCTAACAATAAGTTTTTCATTTTTTTTGTATTTTATTCCTTAATTAATCATTTTGTATTTTCTTTGGGAATTGGGAATGGATATGATGAACTTAAGAAATTCAGATTCTCCTTACATATATTTATATATATACATCATCACTCTCTAATGATTTTAATTTTTAAGTCTGTTCCTACTGAATTATGAACATAAAATAATTCGACTTAGTTAGCAGTATAAGAATATGATATAGTAATGTTAAAATTGCATCGGGAAGAGGTTTAAGATTTAATCAGTAGATCATTATAATATCGACCAAAATTTTAATAAAATTAAAAAATTTAAAATATGATTGAAAGATATTCGAAGAATTTGAAGTTTAATAAAAAAGATTATTAAATTAAAATTTATTTATTTATTTTGATTTATAAGAACTTATTAATTTACAAAAATTGACTCATTAATTAATAAATTGATCAGTTTTTAACAATAAGAGTTATTAAAATAAACTGGAAAAAATTGAACGGTTCAAAATTTTTATTATTGAACTGACTGAACCAGTTAAATTTTTTAATCATTGTGAAATAGCATGCTATAGTTTTTTTTTTTGGAAGAGTGTTGTTCTTTAACTTTTATTTAATTTATTTTAAACTTTGTGCATTAAAATTTTTTATAACTAAAAATTCATAACTATTAATTTTATTTTTTGATAATTACATATTTTAAATGAATTATTCAATAATTTATGAGTTTAAATTAAGTATCAAATTTGATTTAAATAATCTATAACCAATTTTAATGTAATAAATATATAACCTTGACATTGAGCATCTTTTGATTTGTTAAAACTTAAAACTATTCCTTGATGTTTCATTTAAACCCTAATTTGGTATATACTTTATACATACTTAGCTCCAATTGCACTCATTTTCTCGCTTAATCCAAGGTATATTTAATTGATTAATCACACCCAATATAAGATAAGTAAACCCTTTTAGAGTTAAGAAATAATAATTAATTAAAGAAAAGCAAAGCTTATCCACAAAGGACAAAGCTCAAGGCACATGCATCCTCTCCAATCCACGACTCCGCCTGTATATACATATCTTTTTAAGGAACTGTCAGTTCTATAATTCAGTGGTCCTTCAGGACCTTAACCTATTTTAATTTGACCATGATTTCAAAAAGCACTGCATCAGATGCTAATGCTGATGCTGGCACCAGATCGTGACACGTGGCAATCATACGAAGAGTTGGGGCCACAAATGCTATTTGTTTTTTTTTAATCCACCTCAAATCTGGCGTTATTAAGTAAAAATAAAATAGCAGTCCATGTAACATTTTTTTTAATTTAACGTTATATTTGCAAATCTTTTTACGTGCATAAAATATTAAAATGGATTTGGAATATATTCTTTGGGTTTGACTTTGTGCGTTGATGGATGCTCGCCGTTTGATACGTCCACGTTGTACGAAGCTTGTGGTAAAACAGATTCTTTGTTTGATTATCCGTTTGTTTCGTTGGATCGTTCTTATTTTATTTCATTAAATTTTATTTACATATTTGTTTAAGATTTATATAAATTTGTGGATTAAATTAAGTAATACAAAATTAAAATATCCTAATAAAAATAGGTCTATGTTGGCTCCATGTTGGTTAATTATTCTAATTCTTGAATTAATAATCGGCTTTAGGATAATAGGTTGCTTAAATTTTGTTTGTAGTAATTGTTTCTTTAATTATTTTAATTAATTAATTTCTTATTTATTTATATATATCTTTAGTTTTAGTTAAAATTTTTTATTTTTATTTATGTATTTATATTTTCATCTATTATTTTTAACCATTTTCAAAAAATTTCTTATAAATTTATCGAAAACAATCCATCAATCAGATAAAGTTATATACTTTTAAATATCTTTTAAACACGATTTCACCTTAAATTATTATTTACTTTTATAATTTATACAATAGATTTTAATTGTTAACTAAATATTTATATTTAAAAAAATTATTTAAAAAATTAAGGGCCCTGATCTAACTATAATCTCTCAACTCATCCATGCTTGAGTTTGTAAACACTTGAAACGAAATTAAATGCTGCTTTTTTAAAGGTAACAATGATTTCCAATAGAGTTAGAAAGCATAGTTATTAATATAGACATTGAAATTTTTTTCTGATTTTAAATTAAAAAATAAGAAGCTAATAGTTAAATATCATAATAATAATAAATAATCGTCTACATCTAATTATAAATTGATTAGTTTTTATAAATTAAAATAAACCAGTTGATTTTTATTTAATAATTTCCTTCTTCAATTAAACTATAAGCGTTTCAATTGGTAAAAATAGCCTCCTTCCTTAATCGTATTTTAAGTTTTTCAATTTTCTTCAATTTTTTATACCAATTTTATGATAACGAAATAAACCTTTAAATTTTAGTTCTCTCATTTTGTCGGTTTAATTTATATCTGCTTTGTAAAATTTTATACCAATGTTTTAAAAATCAATTGATTTAATAGTGAAAATTTTGCATTAGTTAACCTTTTAGTTCGATTTTTAAATTTTTGGTTTGATTTAGTTTAATAATCTTTGTTGTTAAAAACTGATAAGTTTATTAATTAATCAATCAATTTTTGTAAACTAATTATTTTTTATAAACTAAAATAAACCGATTATTTTTATTTAACAATTTTTAATTAAACTTTAAATTTTCAATGATAAAGATTGTCTTATTCAATTATTTTACAATTATTTTAATTTTATTTAATATTTAATTAGTTTTGTGACGATCTAATACCACTAGTTAACCTTTTAAATTTTAAACTTCTTATCTTATCGGTTTTTAAAAAATTGGCTCCAAGTGCAACATCCAACCAAGCTTTGTGAGCCTTTTTAAGTTGTTCTATATGGACATTGCCTAATCCATCATATAAAGAGTTATTAAGTGTATGTGATAATTTATTTTAATACATTTTACTAATGTAAAAAATACAATCATGTGTAAATCTATTAACAAAAATAGTCATAATAATAATAATTTTCTTATAATTATACTTAGCTCGTTCATAAGCAATTCATGAATCTTGGGTTCAAGGGTAAGCTACCCAAAAATAAGTTGTGGTAAGTTGAGAGTAGGAATCCATTAGAAATATGTTGCTATGTCAACTTTATAAACACAATAAATGTACCATTTTCTTATACCACAATCACACCTTATGTGTAATGAGACTTGAACCTCTTTAATATCTGAAATGGGTACTTGCAAATGTGTGTTTTGAGAGTAAGAAGAGCCCACAAATCACCATCCCATATACAAAGAAACGAAGATAAGAGCGAGGTCTAATGGTAATGGAGCCAGAGGGAGAAAAGGAAGCTCCTTAACGTCCAAATCCGCAAGCGACCACTGAATGGTTGGGATTCCGACAGCCTAATTACTTTTTGATGCATTGTCCTTGTGGGTGTCCACTCGTAACAATGCTGCTTTGGCTAAGCATTATCATCGTATGAGACTTTTAAGTAGTCCATCTGGTCTCGCCAATTCAATGACTACATTCCATGCTACTCAACCTTTTCTAAGATGATGAAAAGTCTTAATTTTTCTCAAAACATATTTAGGTAGAGAGGAAATTTCAAAGTTCTCTTGTGGAAGAAGATCAAATAGAGATAGATATTTGGATTCGGGCTTGGCATAACAACTATAACAAAAACACCATTGTTTTTGAAAAATTGACGTCGTTTTTTGTTTCTAGTTAAAAAAAATAAAGAATAGTTTAGGTCAAACCGAAATAGGCTCATTTGGCTCGGTTACCTCAGGTATGACTTTAACCTATTGCCATCCCTATCCTTAAGATTATAAATCTTGATTGACATGTCATAATTGTATTAAAATATTTTTGAAAGTGTCATTTTAGTTTAAAGTAACACTTAAAATTTGATTTAGGCTTAGTTTCGGAAAGCGATGATTGTTAATAACCTGCTGAAATCAATCTACTGAAATGATAAGTACTTATGTATTTGAGATTTATGTTTTAGTAACTGTTGAAACATGAAAATAGATGTTTGGCAAGTACAATTCCGGTTGTTGAAAAGAGATAAAATGACTAAAAAGCCTATTGATTTAATAAACTATTAATTGTTATATAAATAATT
>JAOTAY010000003.1:3593205-3623037 GCA_025629805.1 Erythroxylum baracoense | reverse complement strand
ATTAACACAAATGTAAAGGAAAAGATCTTAACTATTGCACCAATTAAAAAACCCCAACTCAACACCGAAGAGGCAAAACAAGATAATCAAGGTAAAGAAGTGAAAATAATGTTCTTTCTACCCTCACTTTCTTAATGCGGCATGAAAAGTAACAAAGAGACTTACCAGAATCTCTGAAAAGACTACAGATACCAGCACCCATTGCTTCATCAAAAACCTTAAAATCGCCCAGAAAGACGGAAAAGGCAGAGGAGAAGTTGACGAGTACTCCGCTAGAGCCTGCTTCGTCTAACAAGATGGAGAAGTTGACGGTTACTGCGTCAAAACTAAGTAAGTCAAAGAAGACGGAGAGGACATGGGAGAAGTGGACGATTACTCTACCGGAGCCAGTTAAGTCCAAGAAGATGGAGAAGACAGAGGATGAGAAGCTCGAGAGACGATGAGAACATTCGAGAGAGGCCGAGTAAAATCTGAAAGGTAAACGACAGATATATGAAGGGATATTTGATAAACCGGTTGCTCCGGTTGTTGGAAAACCGACCAGTTCTCCCATAAACTGGCGGGTTTGTATACTTAGGGTTATTATATAGAACCGAACCAGATAACTAGCCGGTTCAAGGTTTTTCCAGTCGGACCGGCAGGTCCGGTCTAATTTTTAAAACCTTGGTTTTGACTAATAAGATGTAACAGAAAATTAATTTGAAATGTCCAAAGTATAATATGCATGTTAAAATAGCCACTTTATTTGAGATTTAAGATAAATAAATAAATTACCATAAACTATGATGTGTGAGAGATAAATTCTAAAACATAATAATCATGCAAATTGTCAATAATTAAAAAGCTAAATTAACTCAACTGGTTTAATTGTAAAACTTGAACGGGCCAAGTTTTCTATTCGATTTATTTTAATAACTTTTATTGTTAAAATCTGATCAGTTTATTAATTAATCGATCAGTTTTGTAAATTAATCAATTTTATAAACTAAAATAATTCAATTAATTTATTTAATAATCTCTTCAAATATATAAGCAAGATATCTTTCAATCATATTTTTAAATTTTTAAATTTTATTCAATATTTATCTAACCTTAAACCTCTTATTTTAATTCCGGTTTAATTTTTTAAAATTTATCAAAGCATAATAATGAAGTCATGTTCAAAGACATAAAATTGTATTGTGTAAAATCTGCATTACTTAAGGGATCAGATTTCTTGTTCTGATTATGATATTTGTATCATGTTCCATTAAATCTCATATAATGGACCTACATAAATATATGAATGAGATTTAATGAAATAAGGTTGAAATAGAATAACTGAATCAGAGGACTTGATGAGACTACCTAATCCTTTAAATCCATGTTTTATGATACAAATATTCATACTCATATCCACAATTATCAAAGTATGGAAGGTTATCATAATTATTTTTCCAAAATTTATTATAATATTTGTTCTCCCTTTTTTGGCATTACTTAAAAAGGATGTTACAATCAAGATCATGTGTTTTAATTACAAAAATTAATAGCTTATTTAAACATGATATTTTCAATACATTATCATACATAAGAAACAATTCAAGATCATAATGTCACTTTGTGTAGGTTATTATCGTCTCTTATATGTTATAATATGCTCCTAAAATTGTTAAACTTCTTGAAATAAATATTTTTAGTGAGGATTTGATTTTCCAAATTTTAATGTGCATTTATTATTAAAATGTTAAGATTTTTCATTGCCCAATAAATATAAACAACAATAATAATAATAATAATAATAACTAAGTAAAAATCTCACTAACATATAGAATTTGGAGAGATTGAGTAGTACGTAGTCTTATTTATAAATAGTAGAGAAACTATTTTCAAATGACCTACATGAAATAAAAAATAGTTAATAAATAGATAAAATATAAAATAAGTAATAAATCAAATAACATGACAAAAAGTTTAAAATATTTAGGCCAAATCAAAATGGACAAAAGTACGGGGTGTTAATAATATAGGCTAGTTGCAAAATCTTTATATACCTTGCTTGTGAAGTCTTTAAATTTATGAGAAAAAGAAAATCTTAGAGTTTTGAAGGTATTAATAATGTTTTAAAAATCAAACCAAAAATTAAATTAGTAAGACAATAATTTTAAATTTTAATTAATATTAGACTATCATAAAATTAATTAAAGTTTAAATAAAATTAAAGTTTTTTAACTTAGATATGACAATTTGATCGATTCCCTTTCCAACCAACATTTATGTTTATTCAATATGGTTATCTTTCTTATCAGCATTCGCAGATTTTGGAGTAATAATGTCTCTGCCCACCCAACAAGTGGATCACCTAACCATATGACCATTGTTAAGTATGCTTGAAGAGAACAACCTTAAGCCAAACTTACACTAATCACCGAACCTTTTAGTAACATGGTTTGAAGTTGGTTGATGTTTAATTATAAAAATAAATCTCAAACTTTACTCAATTTTGTAATTATAATATGAATTAAAAAGTAACATTAAATACTCAAAATTTTAAATTTTTTCAATTCTAATCCGACATTAATATTTACGGTTTGTTAGAAGGTAGAAGAGTGAATTAGAGAGGAGATCGTATCGCTTTAAATTTTTGGTTTCCAAAAAATACTCGATAGGAGAAGTATTTATAAGAGGCTTAAGATTACTTTAGAAGTAGTATTTAAATGCCCAATAATTTTTACCCTATTAATTTATTAAATGTTTTCTAAAAAATCTAGTACTATAAGCATTATTTATTTATAAGATTATTTTATAAATAAATTATAGCCATATATTATAATCGTAGAATAAAATAATATTTTTAAAGAGAACTCTCAAAATTCTAAATTCCAAACTGTATTTTTCACAGGGCTTGTCGGACCTTTGAGAATGTTCGGTCGTCTAGGAATGTGTATTCAGGGATGAACTATTTCTTTCTCATAGGTTTTCTTGCACCGTTTGTGATGTGGATTCTCTCTCGGATGTTCCCTGAGCAGAAGTGGATCAAGCTCATTAACGTGCCTGTCATATTATCTGGGGCAGGAGGTATGCTAGCAGCCACAGCTGTGAACTACGTATGCTGGATTACTGCAGGAATTGTGTTCGACTTCAATGTTTACAAGAGGTACAAGAACTGGTGGGCTCGACATAACTAGCACAAAGAAGAAGAAGAAGAAGAAGAAGAAGAAGAAGAAGAAGAAGAAGAAGAAATTATTGTTCAAACTGATTACAACCAAATGTGTCAGTCTGCAAATGAAAAATTGAAACTACAAGACACTAGAGAAATAGAAATTAAAGGTTAAGATAGAGTTATTCCTTAAGCAAACAAGGTAATGACAAAACTAAGCAGCAGACGTCCAACGAAGTTTACGTTGGAAACAGTACCACTCCATGCAACTGCAGCAGAAGACGAGCTTTTGCCACCATTGCTCTTCGTTATTATTCCACCACCGCTCCTGCCTCTGCCACCCCCGCCACGAACACCACCACTGCCGATACCGGGTTTAGCTGCCGTTAACGTTAGCACCAAAATAATGACTGACACCAGCAGAACGATCTTGGCCGGATTTTTTGCTGAAAGATTAAACACCTTCATCTCCCTAACAGCTTAAGACCCTTGGTTTCTGTTTTTTTAACAATGTTTATGGAAGTATCACATGACACCCATGTAAGTGCAGAGCCAGAGACACTTTATCCGCGTGATACTGAAAAGGAACAGAGACCTTACGTACTGAGGAAAACGACAGGCAACAGAGAGCCCCCAATGAAATTTTAGGTGTTGTTAGTGCAGTGGACTAGCTTGTTGGTACAGATCCAAGCCTGCAAGGCCCACAATGTCTATCAAAGCTCAAAATACAAACCATCACCAATTATCCTCAACAACCATCGTTCTCCTCTCTGCAGTACACATCTTTTGTAAATATCAATTAACCTTTTGCACACGCCTCTGTTGATTTGTAAATAGTTTGTTACGATTTTGCTATAAATAGTTTGTTACGATTTTTTTATAAATAACTATAAAAGTCGCTCCTCATATGTATAAGTACGTATTACAGCCAAATGAATAAGATGAGAAAATTATGTTTTCTTCTCTACTCTTTATTTTTTGATACTCTCTGTTTTTGTTGTCTAAAAAACCTACATAGTATCAGAGCAAAATCTGATTCGCCTTAGCCTTAAAATACAAATCAAACCAAAACTCACAAAATGACTCAGAATACAGGAGATTCGAGCCAACAAGATGTATCGGCTTTGGATCTTGGAAAAGAAATCGAAGCTGAAGCTTACATTACTACTTCAGTTGATACACCAGGTTGCCTTATGGTCACTACACCTCTCAACGAGAATAATTACCTATCATGGAGTAGATTTATGATAATTGCCCTAAAATCCAAAAACAAGTTAGGGTTCATCAATGGCGAAATTAGCAAACCAGAGTTCGATGCCGCACTTGCCAGAAAATGGGTAACAGTGGACAACCTAGTGATTACATGGCTGCTTAATTCTTTGAACAAAAAAATTGCAAATTCATTCACGGTGGTTACGACGTCAAAGGATCTATGGCACAAACTAAAAATTTGTTACAGAGAGAGTAACGGTCGCACTTATACCATCTCGCACAGGAAATCAGTAACTTAGGACAAGGTAGTAACTCCATTACCACATACATTATGAAGTTGAAGAGCCTGTGAAATGATGTTGATTGCTTAATGCCATATAAGGTGTGTGTTTGCGAATCTGCCAAATACAACCTGTGTATAGTGAATAATAATAGGTTGATGCAATTTCTGCTTGGTTTAAAGGAAGAATATGGAAATGTGGTTAGCTATATAATGCTTTTGGATCCCCTACCGCTGGTGAACAAAGCATATTCCATGGTTTTAACGATCGAAAAACAGAAAAATGTAAATAGTGGACAAAGCAGTTTGAATCAAATGTCAGTTGCTCTGTTCACTAATTCTGCTAACAACAAAAAACCAACGAACAAAGAAGGGTACAATAGGAAATCGAATGGGAGGAAGGAAGAAAAGATATGTGAGCATTGCAGGGATCACGGACACACCAAAGACACTTATTTTCTTCTACATGGGGTGCCAGAATGGTACAAGGAATTGCGTCAGAAAAGAAGAAAAGGGGAATATGCTGGGAATATAATGGATAGCCCAATTGATGACACAAATGAAAATATAAAAGGGGACTCGAAGCAATCAGCAGGAGTAGATGTGGACGTTGCAAATTGGGCCAAGCAGGTTCAAGAATTATTGCTGATGATTAAGGGAAAAACTCCAGCGGTTGCAAACAATGTTGCTTTTAATAGCTTTGCAAGTATATATCCTAAACCAATTATTCCTAGTGCAAATGTATATGATAATGGTTCGGGGATTATTAACTCAAGTGCTTCGGCACACATGAGCCCAAACTTGTCCCATTTTACTGAATACACATAGATAAATGAACCAAACCAAGTAACCTTACCAGACAGTTTGACTCGAGTAACGGAGCATATGGGCAGAGTCGAAATCGCTCCGGCTCTAGACCTTAACGATGTGCTCCACATTCCTTTTTTCTTCCACAATTTATTTTTGGTAAATAAAATTACCTCTCAAAATAAAGTTGCTACTATTTTTATTGACAACCATGTGTTTTTGCAGGACCTACGTGATGATTACGTTGTAGCCAAAGTGTGAAGCAAAGAGCAGTGTCTATTGATTATCTGAGGAAAACTTACTTCTACCCAAAAGTTTGAAAGGCCTTCTTTAAAAATTAATTACATGAATAACCACGTTTCCAATTTTGTATCAACTGACTTTATTTTATGGCACAATCGTTTAGGATACGTGTTCGGATACAAAGGTTTTAAAATAATGGACTTGGATACAAAAATTATTTCTGTGTCCCGTGATATTGTTTTCTACGAACATATTTTTCCCTTTCAACCGACAACCAAACACAAACCAATCACCAGCCCATATTTTTTAATACTCATTCCACAACTGACATTAGGCCCATAGATTCACCATTTCCTACATCACACTTTGAGCCCACTGTCCAAACACAACTTCCCATAACTCCCGAGCCCATACCCATTACTTCCCCTTACCTATACCCGATGACCTAATTGATCCACCCCCTTCACCAACACACCTTATCAATTCCCCAACTCCTACCACTGACACCAGTACATTACCCATTCATGACTCCACCACAGTACCCTTACCCATCCCCACCAAATTCAGCTCACGAACCAAAAACCATCCCAAATACTTGGATGATTATGTTACCTCCCTCGATGCTGCTTAATGTGCTACGTCGTTATCATCACAGGTTCCTCCCCTTCTACCTAATTTACTTCACTGTTCTAATATTCCTCTAAATTCACCATACTTGGCGTTCATGGCAAATGTGTCTTTAGAACGCAAACGATTATCATATGCTTCTGCCAAGGATAATCCATTATGGGTCAAGCCTATGATTGAAGAACTCGAATTCCTAGATGAAAATTGTACTTGGTTGTTCACTGATCTACCGAAAGGCAAGAAAGCTCTCCAAACAAAATGGGTTTTTAAAATTAAAAGACGCCCTGATGGTTCGATTGAGTGTCATAAAGCTTGCTTAGTTGTCAATTAATCAACATGTCGGCATCGATTACTCTGACGTCTTCTCTCTGGTGGCAAAATTGACCATGGTTCATGTTCTGCTATCCATCACTACTGTCTACAGTTGGCCGGTCCATCACTGCGACATTAACAACGCCTATCTCCATGGTTTTGTTCATAAAGACATATATATCTCACCTTTACAAGGCTACACTCGCATTCCACCCTGGTAGGTCTGCAAATTGGATAAATCTCTTTATGGTTTGAAATAAGTCGACAGACAGTGGAAGAAAGAGCTCACGACAAATCTCAAACATTTCGGTTTTTTGCAATCGGCATTTGACTCCTATTTGTTCACTATGGGTTTAGGTCAATCTTTCACTGCTCTTTTAATTTACGTGGATGATGTTTTACTGATGGGTACGTGTGAGGCTCTACTGTAGGATGTGAAAACATTTTTGGATTAAAAGTTTTACTTTATCAGTGTCGAAATTGCTAGGTCTCCCATCGAGATTTTCTTATCTCAACAAAAGTATATTCAAGACATCATCCGGGAAGCCGATCTCCCTTCTCTCAAACCAGCCAAGGTCCTTATACCACAAGGAACTAAACTGACTCCTGATTCGGGAACTCTACTCTCCGACCAAGCAAAGTATCGCAGATTAATTAGACAGCTCCTTTACCTCTCTTTTACACGGACTGACGTCGCTTTTGTTGTTCAACAGGTTAGCTAATTCAACAATGCTCCTCGCACACAACATTGGGAAGTCCTAATTCATGTACTGAGGTATTTGAATTGCATTGCAGCCATGAAACTATTTTATCCTGTTCAGCAAAACTTGTCTCTGCGTGCTCATTCTGATGCGGATTGGGTTGAATGTGTTTTCTCTCGCAAATCAATTATGGGTTATTGCATTACTTTGGGGTCTACTTTAGTTTCTTGGAAGACAAAAAAACAAAAAACGGTTAGCTGTTCTTCTGTGGAATTAGAGTATCAAAGCATGGCCTCCACTCTCTGTGAGCTACGCTGACTGTCTTACTTACTTCAGGATATGCATATTCCAGTTTCTACTCCTATCCCACTACAGTGTGACAACATGGCTACGATTCATATCTCCACCAACCCGGTATTCCACGAACGCACAAAATATCTGGAGATCGATTGTCACCTTGTAAGAAACGCGGTAATCGATGGTTTCGTTTCTACACCTCATGTCTCCTCTGCAAATCAGTTGGCTGATTATTTTACTAAGGCTTTGTCTACTCCAAATTTCATCCCTGCCATCTCCAAATTGGGCCTTGTACACTTGCCTCCACCTTGAGGAGGGCTGTTGGTACAGACCTAAGCCTGCAAAGCCCACAATGTCTATCAAAGCCCAAAATACAAACCATTACTAGTTTTCCTCAACAACCATCGTTCTCCTTTCTGCAGCCTACATCTTCTGTAAATATCAATTAACCTTTTACACATGCCTTTGTTGATTTGTAAATAGTTTGTTACGATTTTGTTAGAAATAATTTGTTACGATTTTGTTAGAGATAGCTATAAAAGTAGCTCCTCATATGTATAAATACGTATTACAACCAAATGAACAAGATAAGAAAATTATGTTTTCTTCTCTACCCTCAATATTTTGATACTCTCTGTTTTTTTTGTCTAAAAAACCTACATAACTCATGTTAGCATTAAACCAAAAAATTTGTAACTAAAACCTTGTAATGGAACTATAGGACACCATTACAAGGTACCTTAGAAGGTTTGGAATATGTTTACAGGCCTAAGTTTCATAAAAAATATAAAATGAATAAACATGGTAGTTTTATCAATGTTTTAAAAATCAAGAAATTAAAGATTAAGATAAGATGTTTAAAGTTTAAAAATTCTAATCAGACTATAATAAAATCAGCTAAAGATCAAATAAAATTAAATAATTTAAAATATAATTAAAATACATTGTCCTTATCTATAAAAAATTTGAAGTTTAATTTACAAAGATTGTTAAAAGAAAATTTATTTATTTATTTTAGTTTATAAAAACCTATTAATTTATGAAAATTGAAATAAACTAATCAATTATTAACAACTAAAATTATTAAAATAAATCGAATCGAAAAGTAAAAAACTAAACTGAAATAAAAAAAATTGAAAACCAAAATAAAAATTAAATAATTCAACATTTTTATAATCGAACCAATTAAATTGATTAAAAATTTTAATCATAGATTTGAATGTCCGGTAGAAAAAGTCTTCCTTTAGGGCATCAGCCTCCACCTTTTTCTTTTCTAACTTATCATTCATTTCAAGATCCAGATAATCATTTTTATCTTTTCCATTCCATGTCTTAACTAAAATCCAAAAGATCTTTTTATCTTTTTCAATCCATGTCTTAACTAAAATCCAAAAGATCATTATCTTTTTTTTCAATCCATTTCTTACTTGAACATTGGAAATTTCGGTTGAACGTGTTGGAGAAAACCATAGTTGGGTTATGTGGTTTGAGTTGAAGATATATATATTGTACAGCTTCTGTCTCCCGTGTGAAGTCTGGACCATTTAAGACAAGGAGAAAATCCTCCAACTGTTATCATTTATAATTTACAACTGTTAGGGGTTGCCTAGATGCAATTTACAAGTTAATATTTAATTGATGAAAATCAAAATTTAAAAAATGAGGTATCTGGATCTTTTTTTTTTCAAACGTGTACTCAATCATACTATGGTTTAAATAAGATACAGCTTATGAATTCTAATAGCTTTTCAATTATTTCTTCTGTTTTTTATTTTCAAAATACATATGCATGATATTTTAAATAATTATAATCTCACCTTGCAATTTTTTTCAACATTCAATCTATACATTTTAAAACAGCAGAATTTTATTAAATTAATGGCAAGGAAAAAAAGGGACATAATTTCCATAAACATTGATTTGAAACTGATTTCTTTTACCAAACATTGACTTTGATGTGCTCATATGCTTTATTATGATTTCGATCACAAAAAAAAGTTATTAACTATGATATTGAAACATGTTGGTTTATATCCTACAGTAAATCAATTTGTTGTAATTTAGTAATATAATTATTTAAAAGCATTCATTATTTTATATATATTTAGATGTATATGATAAAATTCACAGGTAAATATACATTACAAATAATAACATTATAATGTAATCATAGTTATGATATTCATATTATATTTATGTATTATCCATATATTATTTCTAGTCCTTGTTCTATATATTAGGACTAAACATTAATAAAACGTAAAAAAGTTATGTTTTTTTCATGAAGGAAATAATTGATTTCATATATAAAGTATGAAGATACTTAAACAGATGTGAGTACTTATTAAAGAACAAGTTCGTTAAACTAATCATGTATGAGAATTTTATTTGAAATATTACTTGTATATCTATGAAAATTCTTGTGGTAATAATTGTATAAAGTGATTTTTTGACTTGACATCTCCGAAGTTATCTCGTATATTGATTGTTATGTTTTGATACTGCTTGTGAGATATTTGAGTCAATGGTAACTGAGTTGGTAGTCATTGGATATAACATGAACTATATAGAGATAATTAAGTGATCAATATAAGATTCATCGTCTTAAAGTAATTAGGGAGAAAGTTTCATTATTCTCGATTAATATTGATTAAAAAATCTTTGGCCAAGGTATAATGGTAATTTGAAAATAGTTTTTAAATGTCATTAATTAAATCAATTATTAATGATGAAGAACTAATATGATTGGACTTATATAGAGTAGATTTTAATTCTACATTCTATTTCTAATTGAAATATTTTGTGATAAAATTAATTGAAATATATGGAACAATCATGTACGAAAAGATTAGTCAAAACTACTTTGACATTTTTAAATATCCATGTGGTCATAATGCGTTGCTACATATCAATGTTAATATATAGATATAATTTATTTAATTAGAAAAGTAAAAATAAATTAAATGAGTTTAATTTATCTAATCTTAAACATAATTCATGGTTATAATTTATATCTATTGTCAACCTAATAAGTTACACACAAAGTGAATCGAAGAGAGAAAAATTTATTCAAGATGAATTTGAATATAAAATTTGAGAAACTTTATGATTAAATATGATAAGTTTAATAATAAGGATCAATACGAAAAATTAGATTGCTAGTGATATGATATTATTTAATTATTTCTAAAAAAATAAAATATTAGATCTTATTTAAGCATAACTGGTATTTGATTAGAATTAATTATAATTTTCATAAAATTTAATTGAGATTAGAATTTAATTTCAATTAGAATTTTAAAATATTTAAAATATACTATAAATTGGCTTAAACTCAAAAGGAGTTAGTACTCCTTTAGTAACTCTCTCTACAACAGTTGTAGAGTTCTCTTAACATGTTCTATAGATATCGTTTGAGGTATGTAAAGATTTATGAAAGGAATGGTTGTTTTATTTCATCTTTGTAAATGTTTATATATACACTTGATGAATGAATGTGAACCATTAAGTTATAATAGAAATAAATCAAATGATTATAGGGTATTCTGCTTCAACAGAAAGTGTAAGACAGTTCATATTAGCTGGCAATGAAATTTCCTTTTATGCCCTTTGTGCTTTCTCTTCTTACAGCCCCACTCAAACAAAACCGAGGGCTTGGAATTAGGTTTAGTTTGGAGACTAAAAAATTAAATCTTGTTGAAGTGAGAGGCCTCGTGAGGATGTCGGCAAGCAGCTCTGTAGTACTCGTATATTTGATTTCCAAAGACCTATTTTCGACCTTATCCCCAATGAAATGTACATTTACTTCTATGTGCTTTGTTCGTGATTGAAAAATAAGATTTTGGGCTAGCAATCGAGCTTCGATATTGTCGCCTCATAGAGTCGGTTTGTGAGGAAGAGAAAACCTTGGCTCAGAGAGTAACGATGTGAGCCATAGAAGTTCAGTATACACTTATGAGAGAGCTCAATATTGGAATTCGATACTTGATCGAGCGACTGTGGGTTGCTTTTTGGAGGTCTAGAAGACAAGCTTGCCCCTAAGGAAGACACAACTGCCAGTGGTAGACTTCCAGTCATCTGGAGAGCTGGCCCAATCAGAATCAACGTAGGCTTGAAGGGCCAAAGGCATAGACAAAAGATGAGAAAGTAATCCCAAACTGGAAGTGCCTTTCAAGTAACGTATTACACGTTTATAAGCAACCTAATGAGTATTTAATGGATTTGCTAAGAACTGACTTAGCTTATTTACAACGAAGCTTATCTAGTGTTGCACAGATACTGAAGTGCTCCTACAATGCTTCAATAGAGAGTTGGATGCCCAAAAGGCGTGCCATTATGAAGTGGTAGCTTGGTTGCTGTGGTGATTGGAGTGGAGTAAGGCTTACACGATGACATATTGGCTTTGCAAAGCAGATCTTGGATGTAGTGGCTTTATGAAAGGTATAAGACATTGCTATTTTGGTAAGCCTCAAAACTAAGAAAATGATTTATGCTTCCAAGTGTTTTTAATACAAATTGAGACTGTAATTGATTGATGACTGTGTGGATTGCTTTAGATGAGTTTCCTGTGATGAGTATGTCATCTACGTAGACCAGTAATATTATAATGACACCCTGATTATGTGAATAGAACAGAGAGGTGTCTGACCTGGAATTGAGAAGGCCCTACTGATACAATGCATGTTTGAGTTTATGGAATCAAGGTTTAGGGACTTCTTTTAAACCATAGAGAGCCTTAGCTAACTTGCAGATATGATGTGGCTGTGTTGTGCTTTCAAAACTTGTGGTTGATTAATGTAGACAGTTTCTTGCAGATCACCATTCAAAAATGCATTGTTAATGTTAACTTACTGGATATCCCAGTGATGGGAAACAATAAGTGACATAATAACTTTGATTGTTGAGGCTTTAACAACTAGACTGAAAATCTCTAAAAAATCAATGCCAGGGGTTTGATTGAACCGTTTAGCAATAAGACGAGCTTTGTATTTAGAAATAGTCCCATCAGTATCGTACTTTGTTCGAACAACCCATTTTGTACCAATAGTGTGTATAGTAGGTTCATAGGGAATAAGTGTCCACGTATTGTTTTGTTGTAAAGCATGAAATTCAGCTCGGATAACTTGAAACCACATAGGATCAATTAAGGGTTTTGATACTGTTGTAGGGTCAATGTGTGGGGTAGAAACAAGAGTGGTAGAGTTAAGTTTCAATTTAAAAATACCACTCTTAGAGTGAGTTTGCATAGGATGAGTGTTTTGTGGTAATGACACAATGGTGTTAGGTGTAGTGTTTGATATAGTGGGCAAAATAGGATTGGGTGAGGTGTTTTAGTAGTGTAGAGGGTTTATAGTGTTTTGTGTAGTCGTATGTACTAGTGAACAAGGATTCTGAAATCTTACCTGTTTGTTGGTTGAGGATTCTAGTGACTAAAAATATTCTGCCGTAGAGGAGTGATATGAGATTACTTTTTGATAGGCTGAGGCTGAGGCTGAGGATAGAGTGGATATAGGAAGACTTGGCGAAGTTGTATTTTTGCTTAAGTGTGTGGGAAAAAGTTGAGAAAATGGAAACTCTTCCTTATTAAATTCTAGATGGCGAGAGATAAAGATCTTGCCTTGATTATTTAAGCATTTATAACCTTGATGCATAGAACTATATCTAAGAAAAACACACTTGGTAGTATGAAAGTCAAATTTATGGTGAGAATGATATCTAAGATAAGGAAAACAACTGCAACCAAATGTTTTACGATAGAGATAATTTGGTGGTTTATTATACAACTATTCAAATGGTGAGGTATTGTTGAGTCTTGGAGATGGAAGGTTATTGATGAGAAAAGTAGCTGTAAAGAAAGCTTCAAGCCAATAGGTAAGGGGCATGTGGGTATGAGATAAGAGAGTTAGGTCTGTTTTAGTGATATGTTGAAGTTTCCTTTCGAAAACACCATTTTGTTGGAGAGTGTGAAGATAGCTAAAACTTGGTTGTATCCCATGTTGTGTGAGGTAAGGTAATAGGGCTTTGTATTCCCCTCCCATGTCAGTGTGAAGAGCTTTGATCTTTCTGTTCAATTGAAGTTCAATATTAGCTTTGAATTTAATAAAAACAAAAAGTGCATATGATTTTAGTTTTAGGGGATAAAACTAGGTAAACCTGGTGCAAGCATCAACAAAAATGAAATAGTATTTATTTCCTTTGGTTGAGAGATATGGAGAGGGTCCCCAAATGTCTAAATATATGATGTCTAATAGATTTTGAGCTATTATGTCATGTGTCTGAAAAGGTAATTTATGTAGTTTTCCTTGCTTACATGTATCACAAAAGGACAAATTGTTTAGATTAATATTGACCTTCATTGAACTCATAATTTGTTTCAATATACTGTTGGATGGGTGTCCTAGTTTGGCATACTAAACATTAACATTCTTATATGCTAAGTTTGCCTCATAGTGGCTATCTTTTGAAGAAGAAAAATCTATGTATTTTGAAAAACGAAAATCACTAGACTTATGAATAGGAAGTGGTTGTATGACTGGCTTGGTTTTGTTTTGTGGTGTGGTAACTCCAAGGCTATATAAACCATCCCGAAGCACTCCCTTGAGCAGAACTGTCCCTATTACCTTGTCCTTAAATAGACAATTAGCATCAGTAAACTCAACAGTAATCTTATTATCTTTGGTAAATTTAGATATGCTCAGTAGGTTTTCGGTTATATTTGGAACATGAAGGATTTGTTTCAATGCAAGGGGTGTTTGTATATTGTCTTGGAAATAGATTTGAGAAGAGCCAACATTAGCAATAGGAAGAGAATTACCACCATTA
Organism: Erythroxylum baracoense; assembly: GCA_025629805.1. Lineage (NCBI taxonomy): Eukaryota > Viridiplantae > Streptophyta > Magnoliopsida > Malpighiales > Erythroxylaceae > Erythroxylum > Erythroxylum baracoense. Next base: position 3,608,597 of record JAOTAY010000003.1, on the reverse strand, counting down.
CCAATAGTAAGTTGGTTCTTGCCAGTATACTCTAAGCTGATTGAGAGCTTATTGAGGTTTGCTGTTACATGATTCTTAGCCCAACTATCTACAAACCATATACTATCATTAATTGCTTCAAAAGAGGGATAACCTTGCTGACTGAGGGCTAAGTAAGATTGAGGGTTGCTTTGTGCATTGTTTTGTGTAGATTGATAAATGGAGTTGTTATGTTTCCATGACTGTGTAATGTTGCCTTGCCACGATATATCAAACCGTTTGTGACATTTTAGAGCCTCATGTCCAGGTTTGTGACGTATTTGACAGAAAACTCTATGTCTATTCCATCTGCCTACTTTTCCACAACCTCCTTTGCCTCTGAATCCACTTCTTCCACCTCGGTTCTGGTTATTGTTATTGTAACTTGCAAGGTTGGCAGCAAGTGATGAAAAATCTGCCCGAGCATTTGTATTCAACGGTTCTATCATTGTTTCATGCATCATGAGAGAATATTATACTTCTTGTAGAGTTGAAGTTTTCATGGAGTGTGTTAAATAAACTATAACAGGATCATATTCATGACCAAGACTATTGAGAGGACTTAAGATTAGTTCATATTCAGTGAAGACATGTCCAGCAACTTGGAGTGAATCTCTTATGGATTTAACTTTTTGTATGTATTCAAATATGGTGTGTGATCCCTTTTTAATTATTGAAAGTTGATGTTTTAGTTGCAGGACTTAACGATGGAAGTTTGAGCATAAAGACTCTCCAAGATTTGTCATACTTGGTAGGATGAATTAGAATGGTTTACCTTCCCGATCACATCTTCTTCAATGGTTGAGAGCAACCAACATAGCAACAACTGATCTATTCTACGCCATGCTTTGTATTTTGGTTTTTCGGTGGCTTGATCCATGTTTGTAGCGATGAACTGAGGAGGAGGTGCAGTGTTGATGAAACTTTCAAGTTTAAGAGCTCTTGTGGCTGTAAGTACTTGTGCTCTCTAGTTGATAAAGTTCTGCCTATCAAGCTTAATATATGAAGATTAAAGTTTAGGGTTTTTGTTAAGGTGGGAAAATTGAGAGAAGGGGTGGAAGATTGTGAAGCATTTTGACTAATAGCTGATAAGCCATAGTTGAGATCCATTGACGTTGGTCACATATGAAGCTTTGATACCACATAAAGATTTATGAAAGAAATGGTTGTTTTATTTCATCTCTGTAAATGTTTATATATACGCTTGGTGAATGAATATGAATCATTAAGTTATAACATAAATAAATCAAATGATTGTGGGGTACTCTGTTTCAACAGAAAGTGTAAGACAACTTATATTAGTTGGCAGTGGAATTTTCCTTTATACCCTTTTTACTTGCTCTTCTTACAAGGTCAGACACTTGTATAGTTACAGTGGTTAAAATAGGTCGATTTTGAAAACAATTTTAGAGAAACGAAAAGCAAAAGATTAAGTTTCAGAATAAGGTATGAATTAAAATTCATATTTTATTATAATTTATCTATTAATCATTTTATAGAATTTATGAAAAGAAACATGTTTCGTAATTATTTTGCTACAAGGTGATTCAAATCCATTTCTAATTTCCTATCAAGCTATAATTTAAGAGTGAATACATTAAATCCCAAATTTTTTATTTTTGAGAAAAAAATTCCTCTAAGTGAAGGGGAAATACTAAATAGTAATAATATTCCATAATTTGATATGGGACATGTTTAATAGTTCATAAATTAGTCAAGTTGAAATCTTAAATGCTTTACTGATTCAGAATTTTATTAACAATTCCATTTGATAAAAGGTGAAATCTACTATATATTTTTTAGGGTTTCATGATTTACAAAATAGAAGAGCAAATTTCCTATTTCTTTTTGTGGAAGTTTACTGAAGTAATATTATTACAATAAACGTTCCCTTCTTCACAATATTAGATATATGATAAGAAATAATAGTTATAAAAGGAATTTTACTTTTTTTTTTGGGTTAAACCACCAGTATTCGACACTATATGGACAACCGACTAATCCAGATTCAAGCCGGACAAGATCCTTTTGAGGGACAAAGCTCTTCTTACGAGATTTAAAATAAATCCATTCTCAATACTCGAATTCGAAACTTTAGTTAAAAATGTAGGAACTTTACTTTTGACAAGTATAGAAACGAATGTCAAACAAATTAAGGTAAAAGGATAAATTCTATATTTATATATTTAACATATTTTCTCCTAATTTATTAATATTCACAAGTTAATTTTAATATATCGGAATTTAGTAATATACTCAATTCCTATAGTTTAAGAAAAATAACCTAGAACTGAAATAATCGTATGAGCGTGCATTATTTTAGTAGTGTGTTATTATATTTTCTAAGAATATTAGGTAATTGCTCTTTTACCTTGATAAAACGTTCCAGTTTTTGCATTCAAAGCACAGAAACAGCGAAGTGTTTGTAAGTTATCATTGTATAGATATTGCAAGAAATAAAGATTTTTACGTTTCAGAGTTTCAAAAATACACGTTGCATCTTCGTTTCCAAACTGAAATTGTCTTCCTAGTATTTTCGCTGTTACTTGACGTTAGAAATATGGCCTGATGCATAATTGCTGGAGAAATGTGCTCGATGAGTAAGTATCAATACACATCAGCAATAAAGTTGCTGTCTTTGCCAAAGCAAGAGTGGCTCGACAAAATATACGATCATTGATATACACCGATTATTTTTGAGCTACTTTTCGGAGTTTTCTTCTGATACTCCACATTTTCTTGTTCCACGTCTCTCTTGACAGCTGGCTTCTGTCAGCCATATATTCATCACCACTTTACTTTTGGATCCTTCAATGTCAGTTCTCTTTTCCTTGGAATATTGTTCACAAATCAGTATAAGTTATGAATTGGGTTTATCTCATCCTAACATTTTTTTGAATTTTCAAAACTTCTGTCGCTTCATTATGATAAGGATGGAGAACCCATTGATATCTCGGCTGTACTACCGGAGGCGTTGGAGAAGCCGGAATAGGAGAGCGCTCGTTTAAAAACAGACTTTCAAATTAAACATGTATACGAGTTGGTTAGGGTTCCTAAGTATCATTCACATTTATAAGTAAGCAAAAACTTCTAGCAGGCAAGGAAAGAATACACTTACACTTAACGATTTATCTTCCAAAAAATAGCATATTTGGCTTTGAAATAAGAAGAGGATCACATTCTTTTGTTATGCCAATCTATATAACATCATAGGTGTAGTTTAATGAGAATGGATATCACATCCTCCAGGACGAACTTGTTTGATAACGAAAAGCAATAGTTGCTAAAAATAAAAAATAAAAAAGACTACAAATAGAGATTAAAATGGTATTAGGGGTACTTCTTGTGATATATGAGACTTCCTTTGTAAAATTGGATGTTTTGAGTTGATGGTTAGCCTTGTTCGAGTGGTATACTAATAAAAGCTCTTCAAATTAATTTATTAAGGGTGGTTATTGAAATACTCCAAACTATCAGTCATAAGATAGAAAATTAAAGGCAATAAAGTTAAAAACGCTACTATCATTCATCAGTATACGTTTCAAAAAAAATCCATTAACGTTGTAGTTGTGGACTCGCCAGTGAATGAGATGTATTAACAGAACTCAAAACTTGGCAGCTTCTAAATGAATTATTATTACAAGAACTGACAGGGAACACCAACGTTTTCTATTTAGATGAGATGGTTTAAAAGGAACGATGTTTTACATCATTAATGCCATTATTTATGATACTGAAATCCTTACAAAACATAAAGAATCATTTAGAAATTAACGTGATAATTGTAGATTCCATTTTTTAATTTAATCTGAGTCTAAACTTAATCAAATTTAATTGATTCTCTTAACGTGATTAAGATTTGACTACTATGATTGGTCGAGTAGAAAATTTATCAAGATTAATTCCAAACTCAATTGGACTTGACAGTTAAACTGATACAACTTGGATCATCTCTAATTTTCTAGTCGTGCTGAAAATACATTTCTAATGTAAGTGAAGTAATTGTATAAAAGTTCATGGAAAAGTGTTACTGAATCTTCTAAGAATATTAAGGTAAGTGCATAAAACTTCTCAGATTTTGCTTTTGAGCTGTAGCTTTGGAAACTGTGGAGGGTTCATTTCAGCGTTCCATATTGTCATTATCTTCCTGGTAATGGCCGTAGCTGACAAACTTTTAGCCAAGCTTCCCAGACGCAGGAATATTGCCGGCTTCGGAATACGCTTTACTTGTTTTATCAGTAATCTTTCCTACAGACAATTACATTGCTTTCAAAGACCATTTTGTAGGTAGGAAATGTTTTGAATTGCGGACTGCGAGTTATACAGCAGTTACGAACGATTGCAGCAATTACGGACGAAACAGGCGTCATTTTAACAGAATCTTTTCCAAGTGATCCTTAGTACTGCAATGCTCAAATTGAATAGTCTTAAATGGCATTTTCACTCTCCATGCCAAGGCACATGGTTTTAGACCAAAGGATAGGATATGTGAGATGGGAAAAGAATGGCATTGCTTGACTTTGGTTGATTGTTTTATATGTTAGACCAGCTTTTCTGGATTTGGAGGACATGAAGTTTACCCCACTCTTTTGGAACCGTGTTTGAAGTAGAAAAGAAAAACATTTACAGCTTCTTATTTAGTCTAGTAGGACAGTAACTGACGTAGTTATAGTACCTCTTGGCGTAGTTTCCAGCTGAGATCCCAATTATTGAATCAACTTGTAGATAACGAAAGCTAAAGTTACTAACGAAAGAATGGGAATAAATAAATATTTCATTGTACATAGAAGAACATAGAGGAGTACAAATAGAGAGCTAAGAAGCATATCTTGTGGTAAAGTTGGTGCTACTTTTTCTCATTGAAGTCGAAGATGAATTTAGAGCAACGTTTGGAGCACACAGAGACATATGAGTTGAAGCCATTGGGCAAGGACAAGAAGCTTGAGACTGGTATTTTGTGCCTGAACTGTCTGTCATAAATGCACATCCTTGGACTCCAAGGCTTCATACAAATATTTGCTGTATACCCTTTTGGTTTGCTGTTACATTGATTTTATTTTGCAGAAGAGATAGATGATTCACCAATTGAACAAGTGAGACTCACTGTTCCCATCACAGATGATCCAACAATACCATGCTTGACATTTCGAACATGGTTTTTGGGGATCATTTCTTGTGCTACTTTGGCCTTCTTGAACCAGTTTTTTGGCTACCGTCAAAATTCAATATACGTGTCGTCTGTGATAGCTCAGATTTTAGTTCTTCCAGTAGGGAAATTCATGGCAGCATCATTGCCAACCAAATTTGTGCGAGTTCCAGGAACGAAACGGTCATTTTCATTAAATCCAGGACCCTTCAACCTGAAAGAGCACGTTCTCATCACTATCCTCGCAAACGCAGGATCCAGTTTTGTGTATGCAGTTAGTATAATCACAGTGGTCAAAGCATTCTACCATCATAAGATACATATAATGGCAGCGATGATGTTAACACAATCAACCCAGGTGAGTTCTGTAACCAACTTCAAGACTCAGTTTGCTATTTGAATAATTTCATAGTCTTTTAAGTGACATATAACTTTTGTTCTTCCTTTGCTACCATCACATGTAACGTGAGATGCAGAAGTAAATATTACAAGTTGTGTTCCTAGTGCAGAAAACTGGTAATGCCATGATAAGACAATCTGCAAATTCTGATAATGTTATACCTATTTCTGAAGCTGCTTGGATTTGGATGGGCTGGACTATTCAGAAAGTTTCTTGTTGATTCACCTTACATGTGGTGGCCATCCAATCTTGTTCAGGTCTCCCTATTTAGGTACCTCCTGCAATCTAGGCTTATATTACATCCATGACTAGAATGGATAGTTTGTTCTATAATCATTTTGGTTTTGAACCTGCAGGGCCTTGCATGAAGTTGAGATTAGGCGTAAAGGAGGCCTGACAAGGCTGCAGTTTTTCCTTGTGGTCCTTGTTTCAAGTTTTGCATACTATGTTGTTCCAAACTATCTGTTTCCATCTATAACTGCTCTCTCCTTTGTTTGCTGGAAATGGAAGCACTCTGTCACAGCTCAACAGATCGGTTCTGGACGTGGTGGCCTTGGCATTGGCTCATTTGCAATTGATTGGTCCACTATATCTGGCTTCTTAGGATCTCCCTTAGCCACTCCTGGGTTTGCTATAATTAACACCATTGTTGGGTTCTTCATAACTGTATACATTCTGATCCCCATAGCTTACTGGTCCAATCAGTATGAAGCCAGACGGTTTCCGATCATCTCCGCAGACGTGTTCGACGACAAGGGACAAAAGTACAATGTCAGTAGAGTTTTGAATTCTACAACATTTGAATTCAATGAAGAAGGCTACAACAGCTATAGCAGAGTCCACCTCAGTATCTTCTTTGCTTATACTTATGGTTTAAGTTTTGCTACTTTGACTGCTACCTTGTCTCATGTCGCACTTTTCTACGGAAGGTACCTCTCCTGTTCTGCCATTTCTTAGCCTGCAAATTCTGTCACAGTCTGCTGATCCTGCTTGTTTATTATATCTGCAGAACAGTTTGGAAACAAACTAGAGCAGCAATGGGTGACAATTTTGGTGATGTTCACACTAGAATAATGAAGAAAAACTATGATGCTGTCCCTCAATGGTGGTTTTACACTCTACTGATCGTAGTCACAGGCCTTTCGATGCTTACTTGTGAAGGGTTTGGCAGAGAGTTACAGCTTCCCTACTGGGGCATTCTGTTTGCAGGTGGCTTGGCTTTCATTTTCACCCTTCCAATTGGTGTCATAACAGCTACCACTAACCAGGTCCGTAAACTTGATTGTTCGTAGTGTAAAGTTTCCACCAGGTTTTTTCAAGCTTATTCAGATTCTCTTAAAACATTTTTTTAAAAAAATTTGAATAATTGCAGCAACCAGGACTGAATGTACTCACTGAGCTTATCATCGGATACCTGTTTCCAGGCAGACCCCTTGCAAATATGGTATTTAAGAACTATGGTTTCATTAGCATTTTCCAGGCAATCACTTTTCTCTCAGACTTCAAGCTAGGACATTACATGAAAATACCTCCCAAGTCAATGTTCATAGCGCAGGTAACTTTTAACTACCAAAAGCTTCTTCTCCTAACTTCAGATTCCAATAAACCAGAAACCATTGCAGACTAACTTAAGTTTCTTTCGGATTGAATAGTTGATAGGAACTCTGGTTGCATCGACAGTTTACTTTGGAACGACTTGGTGGCTTCTCACCTCTATACCTCATATCTGTGATCCCTCCAAATTGCCTGTTGGAAGCCCTTGGACGTGCCCTTGGGACAACATATCCTACAATGCCTCGATCATCTGGGGCCTGGTCGGACCACTGCGATTCTTTGGCCGTTTAGGATTTTATTCCGGGATGAACTATTTCTTTCTCGTAGGCTTTGCTGGCCCATTCATAGTCTGGATCTTCTCTCGCATGTTCCCCAACCAGAAGTGGATAAAACTTATCAACTTGCCTATCATACTATCAGGAGCCGGAGTCATGCCGGCAGCCAAAGCTGTGAACTACATATGCTGGATTGCTGTAGGAATTGTGTTCAACTTGATTGTTTACAGGAGGTACAAGAGCTGGTGGGCTCGACACAACTACATCCTATCAGGTGGATTAGATGGTGGAGTGGCCTTCATGGCTATCTTGTGCTATTTCACATTGCAAAGCAAAGACATCATGGGACCAAGCTGGTGGGGTCTGGAGTTGTCTGACCATTGTGCTCTGGCAAGTTGTCCAACTGCTCCACGGATAGAAGTTGAAGGCTGTCCTGTCTTCAATTGATGTAGTGCAGTTTTTCATGATTACTACAGCTTTGTTGGTTTTTTTGACAGTCAGGAAGACTAACAAAGAAAATGAATAAGCTAAAAAGAACAACGGCTTTGACGTTTTCTAAAAACTCACGCCTTTATTCACAGCATTATATAGTTTATATAGAGCTGAAAAAATAAAAATCTAATCAAATGATTTTCTATATCCCACTACATCTCAACTAATTATTTTAAACAAAGAATAACATAAATAAAATCTTAAAGATTTAGTCTATTGACCAATTATTCTGCAATAATCATCTAAGACACATTTTAAACACTAACTAATCAATTATCCTTGCCTTAGTAATTGCAAAGCTTTAATGTCAAAATAATTCATCTTCTTGATGTTGCTCATTTGTTGATTTTGCCTCTTCATTTTGTGACTTGCAAATTTTCTCCATATGCCAATTTGTCCACATTTTTTGCATTTGATATCAGGCCTCCACCAACATTTTCTTTGTGGGTGATTTGTTTTTTTTGCAATGTGGGCATGGTAGATATGAATCATCATTGTTGTTTTTATCTCCTCCTGAACTTGTTTCCTTTGCAAGCAGAGCTCCTTCAACGATTCCTTCTTCTCTCATCATCCTCCTTTGTTCTTGTGCCTGTAGTGCGTTTACTAATTCTGCTAAAGACATACTTGATAGATCCTTAGCTTCTTCCAATACAGAAATTTTAGATTCATATTTTTTCAGGTAAAGTTACAAGAATTTTTTGCACTATTCGTTCCTCAGAAAAATCTTTACCTAATAACCTCCCCTTGTTTACTATGCCGAGCAACTTGTCGGAGTATTCTTTAATGGTTTCTGACTCTTTCATCTTCAGCATTTCAAATTCTCTGATCAAGTTTAGTACTTACATGCTCTTTGTTCTTTCATTGCCTTGGTATTCCTTTTTGAGGTAATCCCAGATATCCTTTGCCGACTCTAGATTCATAATTCTTGTAAATATGATGTTTAAAACAGTAGAGAACAAGCAGGCTTTGGCTTTAGACTTCCAATTTTTCCTTTCTTTATGCATCTTGATTTGAGTCATTGTAGGATTTGTTAGCAATGGAGGCACTTCATGGTCTTCCTCCACAGATTCCCAAACATCCATAGCATCAAAATGAGCTTTCATTCAAACAACCCAAACTTGATAGTTTTCACCGTCAAAAATTGGTGGTGCACTTTGAAATAGTTGTGATTCAATCTCCATTGCTTGAAGATGGTTATACTTCTTGTTGTAATTCTGGGTTGTAAATCAGGTTTGTATTTTGGCTTCACTCATCTCAGAGGTCCCTCAAGAAAAAATGCTCTGATACCATTTGTTGGTTTTCATGTGGTTGAAGGGATGTTGAATGTGTGAAATTTGTAATGCAAATATTGGTTGTGGGTTGTTTCCAAATTGAAGTTTATGGTTTGCTTCTATGTATAACTAAAACTAGGAGAGGTTTAGAAAGAAATTCACGGATGTAAAGTGAAGTGGCAAAAGCATGAAAGTGAGAAGGCATACTAGACTATTTTCGTAAGTCATTTTTGGAAGACACACATTCTACTACTTCATTAGGAATATATATATGGATAAAACATAACAAATATGAATTCAAATCATAATCTACTGTATCATAACAACTCCTAAAATCAAACAAAATCTAGATTGAATTCCTAAAATAAAGCAACAAAATAAAACATTCCTAAAAATTAGTTCTGTAGATTAAGGCAAGTTTAACAGCTATTCACCCACAAAACTTCTGAGAACTTGGAAAATTTTCCTTACTAGGAAAGTCTGTGTTATTCACAAATACTCTCTTAAACCATCTGATCCATTCGTGAAGCAAGAAGAATATTGCATCACTTCAAACTTATCTGGAGTTCATATATATTGCACATTCAATGATACGCTTCAGTCAGGGTAAGGATCTTATCTTTTAGGTATAACTCAAAGGCTTCAACATGATCTTCAACACAATTGTAGGATTTAAAATAAAAAACTTGAGAAATTACACAAAATTTGGCTATAAATCATACATTCTTTTATTGATTCAAAGCGTGCTTAAAAACAAAAGTAAAACAAGAAAATCTGAACATGATAATATGATCTTAGCGATAAATAGTTATTTTCTAGCAACTATCGAAAACAAAAAGAGAATGCATTATAGAAAGTATAAGACTTGGTTAAAAAGCCTCAGAGATAGCATATGCAACTAGACAATCTAATTCTAATCAGCAACATCTGCACCTACTGATATAATTTTCAACACTCTTCCCTAGTATCCACAAATTCCAAGTTTCATTCTCATAAAGTTAGAACTCATTGCAAGATGTACCTTAGTGAATATATCTGCAAAACCTGAAGGATGTAGTTCTGCAATACATATGTTCAATTGCAGTTGCTTTAAACTAAATCTAACAATTGCTTATCAGAAAACAACTAGATCAACAACTGTGAATTTTCCATAATTTAGTTACAAGTAGAAAACTTAATATGCAATAAATAAATCATCACATGAAATTTGTTAACGCAGTTCGGCACGATCTATATCTGGAGGGCCCTCACACAAATTAATCAACTTTCACCGAAGTACAATAGTCTTACATAAGGCTTTACTGAGCTCAGCAACATTCATTCCTTGACGCTACTCACTCATCCTCACACCTCACAAAATTATTTCACACTAAATAGCACGACCACCTCATGCTAACAATAACAAAGGATTTTTGCAACTTAATAAAAATAATATAAAATGAAAATAACATCTTAAGTGATTAAATAAAAAATAACATAAATAAAGAAACACGTGAGTCAAAAAACACTCCCCTATACGTGCAGCCGCATTAAACCGAAATCATAGGAAATTGTCCAATAAAAATCTTATTTGAATCTTTCAAATTGATCGATGAAGAAACCCACGCATAGCAGCTTCAGTACTCAAAAATCAAGCAATTAATTCATCCCAAAGACATACCAATAACACAGCTGTAAATATTGATGGATGGATCATGTAATTGTTCACCCAAGCATAAAGAAAATGCAGCTTCAATCAATAATCAATCAACTGTATATTTTTCCTTAAATGTAGCTACCAAAAATCAATGAATCTCTGATAAATCTTCTGCATGTTTATCTCCAATAAAACATGTTTATCTCTAACAAGTCCTATCTTCTTTAGGATTATATCTCATGCAGGATTCCTTCCACCCTATCTTAACTTTCAAAAATACTACATTATCCAAGATAGTGAAATTATATACCAAGTTAACTTCTTATCACAAAAGATATACTAAATATATCAAAAATATAAATAATGCCCAAAATAAGATATCTTAATAATCTCCCCTTAAATAAGAGAAATAGAAACTCCCCTAAATTCCACATTCATAATAATAGATACCTAAATAACAACAAATTCAATGTCAATCATCAAGTCAACACTTCACTGATATATGCTTAATTAATTATACAATTATTTCATAACACTTAATGATTAATACTATGAAATGCTTAAGACATTCACTTTATTCATATTTGGTTTTAAGGATAATTCAGAAGTGAAAGAGATAAAGTGAGTCGAAAGCACAATCTTTGAGCCGTCTTCTTAAGATTCACATTCAGTTTTCTTCATGGAATAAGAATAAGAAGGATTAGAGCAAGAGAAGATAAGAAAATGACAAAAGGAATGACGGACACATTGTCATGCCATGAGATAAGTCTCATGGTCGTGAGAGTGTTGTCACACCCATGAAAAATTTGCCATGCCTTCTGTTGTCACAACTTGTCATGCCTATGACACACTCTCACACATGGGCGCGACCCATCAACTCACGCCCGTGAGTTTTTTCCAGCTCACCCAAACCCTAGTTTTTAATGTAAATGGACAAGTTGTGATAGCAGAAGGCATGTTTTGTTTAGGGATTCATCTTTGGAGAGTGGACTCTCGGGTTTCGGAGGTGATATTGATGTCGGCGCACTCGGTTAAGTAATCTCTCTTGTGTTTGTTATTCTTTCTCTTTTAGGGATTGATTATGTTATCCTATGTATATTGTTTGGGCGTTGTGTAAGAATGATTAAATGCTCTATTTGATTGTTTTTAAGTATGAACCTATTGCTATAATTTCAATATAATTCGTAATTGTTATGTTACGATTCATTTGTTGTAACTAATAGTTTTTAATCATTAGGGATAACATAACCTAGTTTAAATGTCCTAAGCTTGTGTGGTCATTGGCTTAATTAATCTTTTTTCCTAACTCGTAATGTGGTTGTCTAATTAAATATAGAGATCTTGTTCTAGGTTGTTCGATAGCTAGGCTTAATTAACAAGCTCTTCTTAATTAAACATGACCTAATAGAAAACCAGGGTTAATAAAGCTTATTGTTAACCTATGATTAATAATTGCTAAGAGAAATCTGAGAATAACAATTCAGTGAAGTATAATTAATTATGTGTAGGTCAAGAAGACCAAGTCCTTAACGAATTCATCACTTTCATCATTTTTGAATGTTTTCTTTAATTTATTTTCGTCAATTTAGTTTAGTTTTATTTTCTTATTTGAAAACCAACCCTATTACCTAAACACCAATTGATTTCATTTCAAAAGCTTTACACACACTCTCTGTGCAATCGACCTAGAATCACCATTGCTATAGTTGTAGGTTTAGTTATTTTGAGTAGTGTTACGACGCGCTATGTCAATTTTTGCATTGTTGCTGGGAGTGTAGTGTTTTAGTTTTTTCTTGATTTTAATTGGTGTTTTATACATATTTGTTTATAATTAGTTTCTTTTTAGTTATTTCTTGTCTTTTCACATTTTGTTTAGTGTTTATGTATTGGACAAAAATTTAAAAAAAAACATAGAAGGAAGTAGTTTCTTTTATAACTCATATTCTAAATCCTATAGCTAATGTTGGAATAGTCATACTAACTTTAATTATAGATGGGATAACCAGCAAAAATTACTTCCTTGATAGTTTGTAGGATGCACAACATTTTTTGTTAAACTAGAAGCTTCTTATTACAACTCAGGTCCATCGTTGGAACAATTACTTACTGTTATGGTTGCTAACAATATTCAAATTTAACAGAATAATCTACAATTCTAGCAAGATAAAGGAAAATTTTGGTAGGATACAAGGTCTAACATCCAAGACTTGGAGAGGCAGCAAAATTCAGGTGCATCTATAGAAGAAATAGTTAAAGTTTGTGTTGTTAATACGTTGCAATTTTAGTAGTAAGAAATGCAATTCCAACAGGAAATAAGTTCTAAAATCTAGAACTTGACAAGCTAGAGGGGTTAGTAGGCAGAAGCTATCAACCAGCTAGCATCACAAAGCAAAGAGACACAACCTTCTCAACTCGAGGTGCACCTAAAGGACATTAGTGCAGAGACCTTACAGAGTGAAGATGAGCTTGAGAATCTTGAGAGAACTACTCAAGGAATTGCTTGTGACAAAGAAGTGGAGAAAGAGCTCAAAGAAAAAAGGATGCATCATTCAGCTCAAAGGTGAGTACTAAGTTTATAATTGTTGCTAAAACTCACCATTAACCTTTACCTAGCAGATTGGAGAAATTAAACGAGGAAGAAAAGGGTGAAGAAATATTTGAGATATTTCCAGAATGCATGGACTTAGTAGAGGGTGAAAATTTAAAGATAGGGAAGCCAATATTTATGAATGATCATTAGCCGAGGCCCTATCCTGAAGATCATAATTTTGTCACGTGATGAGGAAAATATGGAGTTGAGCCAACGATAATAAACAAAGCCACTGCTTGGGAGGCAACCTAAGGGAAGTTCATTTCTTTTCCTGTACATTTCTGTATTTGTTTCTTATATTCATGTGTGTTTTTAAGTTTGTTTGTTTCTTACTTGTTTTTAAGTTTTCAACAAAGAGAGAGAGAGAGAGAGAATTAAACAGACACACAAATTTTCTCTTTTTTCTATTGCTTCTAGGATTATATAGTCATGATTAGAGAGTGAATTGACAAAAAGAATCCATGGAAACTTTAGCATGTACTTTTGCTCTTGTGATTGGTTAATGTGCATTATCTTTAGAAGAGTAGTGACTAGTAGTAGACACAAGTCAATGAAATTTTGAGCAATAGACTAACACATCCATATCAATCTCATTGTCTTTTGTTTATATGTGACTTCATGACATCTACATCCTGACTTTGCTTTGATTTTCTACTCAAGACCTTATTTTATCACATGCATTAACATGAAATGATATAGGCATTCTTGTTTTTACAAACTACATTAGCCAAATAGCCTACCTTTTGATATAAAATTTTCCTTTATTAAGCTCCCTTGAGCCTTGTTAGCTTTTCTTTTTGTGTTAACCACATTACATGCTTTAAACCTAACTAAATGTCCTACCCAAATCTTAAAGCTAGTGGAACATTTGTAGATTGTAGATAATTATGGATGCACAAAAGAATAAATGTGGAAGTGTGCATATGTGCTGGTTGGTTATGATTATTGGGATGTTATTTTATGCCTTATCAATGAAATTCCCATATTGATGTAGCTTCTTTCAAGAAAAACAAAGAAAGAAAAAGAGAAAAGCAAAAGAAAAAAAAGGAAAGGAAAAGGAAAGAAAAAGAAAAAGAAAAGAAAAAATATTTGAATAAAAGTAACTAGGAGGAAATGCAATTGTTTTGAAATTCATTCATGATTATTTCTCCTCCTAATGTTGTATTAAATGGGTGATTTGCTTATAATGTATATGAGGAAGATATGGCTTTGAAAGATCACTCATTATAGTTTCAATGTATTGATATCCTTGATTTTTGTAATTGATCCCTTCTAATTACTTATGCTTCATATTGTTTGTGGTGTGGGAGCTTGAATTTGAGCTATAAAACGTAGTTTTTACATTCATCATAACTGATGGTACCTAGTATTGAATGAATGTTATTTTTTGTGCTTGATGTTATATTGAGTGTTTTTCTTGTTTCACTAGCTTTGATGACTTTTTTTCTACACTATCCAAATATGTCTCACCCTACCCTTGCCCACATTACAACCTTAAAAGTCCTTTGATTCATGATTATGTATGTGAATCCTAGTGGTGGAGAAATGAAATGATTTGCAAAGTTGTGAAATGTTATGATCATGAATGGATTTTGAGTGTACTTATGAATCTAGCTTATTTAGACACATTTTATCAAGTCTACCTCTAGATTGCTCAGCTTTTATAGGTGATGAATGTCCATTGATCATGAGTAGAAGCATTGAATGTTGATTTCTTACTATGGTTTTGGGAAGTTATTCCTCTTTACTTATGATTATCTATTCTTGGGAAATATGGAAAATGAGTAAGTATTTTTGGGTTTGTGACTTTAATTTTGATGTTTTGCCTGAAGATAGTTAAAAGCTAAGTATAGAGGAAATTTATATGTGCTTAATTGTTTATACATTTATTCCATAACATTTTGTGATTAATGCAATAAAATGCTTAATACATTCTGCTGGAACCCCTCCCCGGGCGGGCCCACGGGCCCGACATCCTGCGTGACATCTGGACCCGTGGCTCGCGGGGGA
>JAOTAY010000003.1:3574142-3593105 GCA_025629805.1 Erythroxylum baracoense | reverse complement strand
TTATAATTAAAGCCTAATCACAACAAAATAATAAAATTATTCCCAAACATATTGAAGAAGAAATCGGGGTCCAACAGGGCTATTACAAATACTTTACAAAATATGACGACGAGTGGATAATTTCAAAAGGTGAGTGATATCAATTCAGTAAAGTCTCGTGTAAAACTATTGTAATTCGTGAAAGTGATTAAGCTGGATGAGAGTTTTGCAAACTTAAGTCCGGTGTATTGAACTCTATTACCAAATTTCAGTTGATGATTTATTTTTTGCTTATTTGATTTTTCTAATTGCGTTTTAATTATAAAAAATTAAACAGTTGTTAACAAAGTTATTTTGTATTAAGCAACCGATACGACAGAACATATATATTGCGGAACTACATCCTTCAGATTTTTCAAGGTAATTGCTCTTTCAACACTTACAAACTTTCCAGATTTTGCACTTGAGCTGCAACTTTATAAGGTTTCTTCATACAAAATATTGCCATGAAAGACAGAAACTAAGTTTTGTGCTGCAAATCCCTTTTCAAGTTATCGCCAACTATTAATTAATATCTTTGTTTCCAAATTGAGATTTGTCTTCCTGGTAACTCGATGTTACATGACAGCTTGTAACCAAGTTTCTTCCTTTCATACTAATTGTTTCGTTGCTGTCCTTGTTATCATTATGCACCATTTTGGGATAAGCCGGGAAAGTGTGTGTCGAAGCTAGAAGTGGCTCAATTAACCATATTGTTGTGTATAGCTTATATACATGATTATGTAATCTTGGAGTTTTTTCAGAGAGAACAAAGCTGTTTCCTGGAGTCTGTTGGATGAACACGGCCTGGCACATCTATAAGTCAAGCTTTCACCGATTTTACCAAAGTGATGTTCAAGAGATCTTTACTGCAATGTCTTCAATGCTCAGGTTTAATGATCCTACATGGGATTGTCCGTCTTCAAAACTAATGCAAATTCTATTAGACTAAGGATAGGATGTGTGAGGTAAGAAAACAATGCTCTTGTTTAACTCTGGCTGATTGTTTAATATTGTCATACCATTTCTGGCTGTGGAAAACATGAAGATTATCATAGTCTGGAAAAAACGAGTCGGGTGTTTCCGGTCAGGACACTCTGACACTCAAATTAGTAAGGTCGAATAGCGCTAAATATGCAAGAAGATCATTGATTGCACTTCTAATCCAAGAGTAGAGGAACTCGTGTAATTATAATTTTTGTTGTGACCATGTGCGTTTCTGTCTGTTTCCTGCAGCTGAGATTCCAGTAATTACATCCTCGTGGACGAACTTGTTTGATAATGTAAGCATTAGATACTAAACAAAATGAATAAACAAAATTTTCATTCTTCTATGGAACAAAGAACTACAAATAGAGAGCTAGGAAGCCCCTTTCATGGTATCTTCAGGGCTTTTCTTAAGGTCATGTTTGGTTGAAGGTTTATAATATAACGGAATGAAACGTAAGAGACTTCTATCATTTAGAAGAAAGTTTTATAATAAAATAGAATAGAATGAGATAAAAACGGAGGGCTTCATATTACGTTCCATTTCATCATAAACAGTGAAAATAAGAATCCTCCAATTTGAGAGGTTTAGGATGGAACATAAATTAATAAATATATTAACTAATATACCCTCAATAATTTTTCGTAATATTAATTATTTCTCTTTACCCTAATAATAACCAACACATTTCTATATATTCATAAATCCAAGTAAAAAAAAAATTAAAATATTAAAATAAAAAAATAGACATAATAATAATAATAACAATAATAATAATAATAATAATAATAAATGTATGTATATATATGTATATAAGTAATAAAATAAATAATATGATAAATATAGAACAAGGAAAAAAATAAGAATAAAAGATAAAATAACTAAATAAATACACAAACAAGGAAAGAGACAAGTAAATAAATAAATTAAGCAATTGATTATAAAAAATATTTAGGCTAAATAAATAATATTTAAACTAAATAACTAAGAGAAAAATACTACATATTACATGTTTAAGCTGAATACAATGCATAAAATTAGAATAAAAATGTCTAAAATAGTTATGAGAAAGAAAATGATACTTTACTCTTATCTTAGTGTGCCAAAGTTTTTATGTCCTCAACAAATTTCAACATAATCATATCATTTTTTATAACCTCTTATCGGTACTTCTTAGACCTTTCTTTTTTTCTTTTTACAACCTCTAAATAATCTTCTCGCTGAAGGATAAATATTGCAAAAGCTCTAATGACCACCCTTTAATCATTAATATTAATCAAAACAGTGGCTCTAAACCACTTGTGTTATTATTATTTTATAAATTACCAGGAGATTCCAATTGTTCATGGCCGCTCTCTTCTTTGTTTACTC
Source organism: Erythroxylum baracoense (assembly GCA_025629805.1). Lineage (NCBI taxonomy): Eukaryota > Viridiplantae > Streptophyta > Magnoliopsida > Malpighiales > Erythroxylaceae > Erythroxylum > Erythroxylum baracoense. The sequence goes on along the minus strand of JAOTAY010000003.1, from coordinate 3,590,728 downwards.
GAATCCTCAGTGACATCTCATTGTTTCATCAATTTGAAGTCGAGACAAGCAATAGAAGCTTATACAATCTTCAACCATGTTCAGTAGATACTTCTACTCCCAGGGGAGCAGTTACATCTACATTAACAATTTTTTGAAAGCATCTGTAATTTTAATTTTATCAAAGGCATATATTTGGTTAAATGTTTATTTAGTATGAAATCAATATAAAATTTTACATGCAGGTTTTTAGTTCCATCTTGCAATAAAATAATAAGGGAATTGCTACATAACCACTGAAGATGACAGGCTTCAACTGCAGTTATCCTTTCTACCAAAGATTATGTCTCTGTCTTTCACATCAGTAATTACAGTCTCTTGGAGACTGTCAAAACAAGAGGGGGATCATATACAAATATGATCATCGTTATGGATTCTAATATTTGGAACTTTGTTCAAATTAGAAATGAAAGCCGGCATGATAGGAATAAGCTACAGTAAAGAGGATCCATGAAAAACTGAAGTGAAGGTAGAGGGAAGGAACATTAATGCAGATTCTTCTGCTGTCCTGACATGATTCATTACAAGAGTATCATCTTGCAATCAATTTTCTCAGGTTATGCTCATCTTTGTTACATCTGAAGAGTCTGTCTGACAGGAATGCCAATTCTGGCTGTTTCTTCCGGCTAAAGATGTAAGATTCCAGTAATCACATTTTTCTTGAACCAATTTGTGTGACAAGAAAACAAACAGATACATTACAGAAATGATTAAACAGATATGTGATGCTGTAAACAGCAAGCAGAAAGGACTGCAAATATAGAGCTAAGAAGCCTTATTCCAAGTTGTCTTTGATGTTATAAGGATTGAACTAGTATCTCTAAGGTGGAAAATGCCGGTTCCGAAGGGCTTGGAGCACATAGATTCGTACGAGTTGAAGCCACTCGGTGAGGGAAAGAAGCTTGGGCCTGGTATTCTACTTCTCAATTTCACAGACTAAAAACCAAGTTTCAGTTTTTTCATTTCCTTGATAAAACCCTTGCAATTGTTTGCTAGATATATTTCTTTTATTTTGCTGATACATGCCTTTTCTTTCTTCAGAAGAGATAAATGATTCTCCAATTGAACAAGTGAGACTCACAGTTCCTATAACAGACGATCCAACAATACCATGCCTGACATTTCGAACATGGCTTTTAGGGATCACTGCTTGTGCTACGTTGGCCTTTCTGAATCAGTTCTTTGGTTACCGTCAAAACTCGATATACGTATCATCAGTTGTAGCTCAGATTCTGGTACTTCCAGCAGCAAAATTTATGGCTGCATCATTTCCTACCAAGTCAGTAACAATTCCAGGAACAAAATTGTCATTCTCATTAAATCCAGGGCCCTTCAACCTGAAAGAGCATGTTCTGATCACTATATTAGCAAATGCAGGTTCTAGTCCTGTATATGCAGTAAGTATCATTACTGTAGTTAAAGCATTTTATCATCGAAGGATACATGTAGTGGCAGCAATGATGTTGACACAATCTACCCAGGTGAGTTCTGTAGCACTTAAAAAGAGCCTCAACTACCCGATACATGTTCTTGTAACATCTAATGCCAAAAGTGACAAATCATAACTAATCTTCCCAGTTATACATGGGATTTTCCTAGTGAAGAAAACACACAATACGTTATAAGATTATCTATAAATTCTGTCAATATTTGCAATACCATGATAAAGAAAACTCTCCCAGTTTTTCCTATTTTTGACATACCACATATATTCAGCTGCTTGGATTTGGATGGGCTGGATTGTTCCGAAAGTTTCTTGTAGACTCGCCTTACATGTGGTGGCCTTCCAATCTTGTTCAAGTCTCCCTCTTTAGGTGCCTCCTGTTTTCTATATTTGCATATACATCCTGACAATAAAAAGTCTTTTCTCTCATCATTTGGCTTTTGAACCTGTAGGGCATTGCATGAAGTTGAGATTAGGCCTAAAGGAGGCTTAACAAGGCTGCAGTTTTTCATCATGGTTCTTATATCAAGCTTTGCATACTATGTTGTTCCAAACTATCTGTTTCCATCTATAACTGCTCTCTCCATTGTTTGCTGGAGATGGAAGCACTCTGTCACTGCTCAACAAATAGGTTCTGGTCTTGGTGGCCTCGGAATTGGCTCATTTGCAATTGATTGGTCTACTGTAGCTGGTTTCTTAGGATCTCCCTTAGCCACTCCAGGCTTTGCTATACTCAATACAACAGTTGGGTTCATTGTAATTCTCTACATTTTAATCCCCGTAGCATACTGGTCCAACCAGTTTGAAGCGAAACGGTTTCCCATTATTTCTGCAAATGTGTTTGATGACAAGGGACAAGTATACGACGTCAAAAGAGTTCTGAATTCAACATCATTCCAATTCAATGAAGAAGGATACAACAATTATAGCAAAGTCCATCTCAGTATCTTCTTTGCTTATGCTTATGGTCTAAGTTTTGCAACATTGGCTGCTACCTTGTCTCATGTTGCCCTTTTCTATGGAAGGTACCACTCATCAATATTTAAGGCCAACTACATAAATCACCCATTATCTGCTTATCCTGCTTTTTGATATACATCTGCAGCACAATTTGGCAACAAACTAGAGCAGCATTTGGTTCCAATTTTGGTGATGTTCACACAAGAATAATGAAGAAAAACTATGAGGCTGTCCCTCAATGGTGGTTCTACACCCTCCTAATCATAGTCGTGGGGCTTGCCATGATTGCATGCGAAGGATTTGGCAGAGAGTTGCAGCTTCCTTATTGGGGCGTTCTTTTCGCGATGGGCTTGGCTCTCCTTTTCACTCTTCCAATTGCTGTGATTACAGCTACAACAAACCAGGTATGAAACCTTGATTGTTGTATTCTCATGCTTCCATCTCGAGCTTTCGAGCTTACTCAGATTGAAATCCATTTGCAGCAACCAGGACTGAATGTACTCACTGAGCTTATAATTGGTTACATGTATCCCGGCAGACCCCTCGCAAATATGGTTTTCAAGACCTATGGTTTCATTAGCATAGGGCAGGCTATCACTTTCCTCTCGGACTTCAAGCTAGGACATTACATGAAAATACCCCCCAAGTCCATGTTTTTGGCACAGGTAACTTTTAGTATAGACAAACATCTACTTCTAGCCTTTGGCACATAACTAACTCAATTCTCTTTTGGTTTGTATAGTTAGTAGGAACTATAGTTGCATCCACAGTCTACTTTGCCACAGCTTGGTGGCTTATCACCTCAATACCTCATATCTGTGATCCATCAAAATTGCCAATTGGAAGTCCATGGACTTGCCCCTTGGACAACATATCCTATAGTGCCTCCATCATCTGGGGCCTGGTCGGACCGCTGAGAATCTTCGGTCGTCTAGGATTTTACTCTGGGATGAACTATTTCTTTCTCATAGGCTTTATTGGACCATTCATTGTGTGGATTCTCTCCAGGAAGTTCCCTGAGAAGAAGTGGATAAAACTTATTAACGTGCCTATCATACTATCAGGCACCGGAGCCATGCCAGCAGCCAAAGCTGTGAACTTCATATGCTGGATTTCTGTAGGACTAGTCTTCAACTTGATTGTTTATAGGAAATACAAAAGCTGGTGGGCTCGATACAACTACATCTTATCAGGTGGATTAGATGCTGGTGTGGCTTTCCTGGCAATACTCTGCTATTTCACATTGCAAAGCAAAGACATCATGGGACCGAGCTGGTGGGGTTTGAAATTGTCCGATCACTGTACTCTGGCAAGCTGTCCAACTGCTCCCGGAATTGAGGTCAAAGGGTGTCCTGTCTTCCATTAATCGGGTGTTCAAGGATCTCTTCTTCTTGTACTATGTTTCCAATTCTTTACACATGTAAAGCACTCCGCTCTGCGAATACTAAAAGTACAGCGGAAAACTATCATAATCTAACGGTTTTGTTATCAGACAGGGAAATGCAGTTCATCAGTTGCACACCTAATCGGTAACTTTTTCCAGATCTAATCAGGAGATAAAAAGGTGGCAGTACATTTTGTAAGTGTAACCGCAGGATTATCAAAATCTTTATTTGTTGCTTCTTTCCCTTTTTTTACTTCTTTCCCAAACATAAGTGAAACATGAAACTCAACATTATGCAAGGAAAAGACAAACCTTTCCCAGTAGATCGATAGTGCAAGAGAAGAGGTAGTTGCATATAATAACAGATAACCAACACATAAAAACATTGTAAGTTACAATGCAGCAACCAAGTTTGCAAGTGGAACATTCTTAAGGTAGTTGTCCAAAGCCACAACAGGCAGATAAGTCAACACAGTGAAAAGAATAGCAATCACTACCCAAGTAAACAGGAAGATTGAAAGTAAGAACAACACATTCTTAAACCAACAAACTAATGACAAACATAAGCAACAGATGTCCAATGAAACTTAAGCTGAAAGTGCCACCCCATGCAGCAACATCAGCAGCAGAAGACGAGGTTGTTGCACCATTGCCTTTCATAATCACTCTGCCACCGTTCTTGCCTCCGCCACCGCCCCCGTAACCAGGTTTAGCTGCCGTTAATGTTACCACCAAAACAATGACAGCTAAGACGAGGACAATCCTGGACTAGTTTGTTGCTGAAAGATTGAACATCTTCACGTCCTTACACAGCTCCCACACCAGCAGTTTCTTCTCCCTCAAACCCTGTTGTGACCCTTTTTATTCACAATCTTCTTGAGCCATACTTTAAGCATATGATCCCCGCATTTTATGCAGATGATGTGTTAGAGAAAGCCATGCCTTTATGAGAAAAGCGACAAGGTCCAGCGAGGCTCGTAGAAGAAAGTCATCTTCTTTTTATTCTTTTGTCGGAAAGCTGTAATTAGGCAGAGTTTACTAATTATTGGACTAGGTCCTAATTAAGGTAAATCGTGTTGATTTGTTTGTAAATGTAAATATTATTTGAGGAAAAGGAAAAAATAAATTAATCAAATTTCAAGTAGTATGTGTGCTGTAAAATTTTGATTTATACCGATTTATATATGATACAGAAATAGATACTGAAATAATATTATTTAAAAGAAAAAATTATAAATTAAAATAACAAAAAACAAAGTAAAAATATATTTATTTGAATATAAATATTTAATTTTTTAATTTAACCGTAATACTAAATTTTAAATATTTTATCAATTATTAGCGAGTATAAATTTTATGGCTGTCAAATTAAAAAATAATGAAATTACATTTAGAAATTTAAATTTTCATCTATTATAAAATATTTTAGAAGTCAATATCTAGATATTATATATTATTTAATTATATTAAAATAAAAAGTAATAAAAACCTTAATTATTAACACGGAAAAATGTGCAATATTAAATATTTTATTGACATTTTTCAATAATTGCGATTAATATTATAAATTAAAAAAATCAAGATCTCAGATATAATTTACCCGAAATAATTTATTCCATAGCTGTGTACAAACAATTCAAGCAAGATTAATCTTATAGCTGTATTAAGAATCCCAAGCCCAGGGTGCCATGTTTATGCTGCAAAAGCGTTCATCTTTTTCCAAATTTGACTACAGTTCCTAATGTTCATAAGCTTTACAGAAGCCACTGAATTGCCGGAACTTATTACTATATTCATCTTTATTCAGTCAAGGAAACACACAACAGTTCTAAAATTGCACTACTTGATGATGTGATTATTAACAGATCAATATCATAGTTTAGATTGTCCCGCCGTCCCGACTGACCTGCAAAATGCATAACGGTCCCTGATTTACCAAAAGGAGCAAGGTATCATCCTTCATTTAACCACAGATGAAGATGAAACAATCATTTGCAGTAAAATTATACAAGAACTCGTCCTAAAAGTTCTAAGAACAATGACTAGATCTCAAGGAGAAATGAAAAAACGTCATACCTAACCTCAGAAAAATCAAATGAATATCAGTAGTATGCAACAAAGAAAGAATGGGTTCAAGGCAGCTTGGCCGAGTTTTTTTGTAACAATTGGCTGTTCCGAGAAAGAACTTGGAATAAATCTAACAGAACATCTCGTATCAGCAGTGTTAAAACACACATGACAAACGCAAATGTATATTTAGGAGACTCGTCACATGAAGTGATGCACATGAATTGAGCTGAAAACAACTTCAAGAAGTTCATAAAGAAATATGCCAAAGTTTTACAGCTTTTGTAACCATTACCACGAGAGTAATAAAACAACAACCAAATTATACAAGAAAGCGAATTTCATAATCGAGTTTAGAGGGCTTACATAAGTTCAACAACAAGAGCAGATGCTCCTCCTCCGCCATTGCAGATGCCACCGACCCCATACTTTCCGTACTTATGTCTCAAAATCTACAGCATGATCATATTACTCATGCACTCCTGAAGCGATGACTTTCAATTGCACAACAAACTAACTAAAATATAGCATTAACCACTTACCCCTAACAATGTGATCAGGATACGAGCCCCACTACATCCTATCGGATGTCCCAAAGAGACCGCTCCACCATGAGCGTTCATTTTTTCCTGCAGTAACAAGGATTAGAAAACCTATAGCCCTTGGGACAACTACAGAGCATTAAATCCACAAAACTGATTGAAAAAGCTAAAATGTAATCCAAACTTGGAATCAAGATTAAGAAAGAAATGAATAATAAAGCCGGTTATTGGCTCACGGGATTAAGACCAAGGAGCTTTTGATTAGCAAGAGCCACGACCTGCACAGGAAAGAGCAACCAAGTAAACAGTAAATTAGCATTTTCAGTAAAATATTTGTCAAATGGATGTAGAAGATAATTTCTTACAGAAAAGGCTTCGTTGATTTCATAGTAATCAATCTGAGAAGCTTCTAGACCCGCATTTGAAATAGCTTTGGGTATCGCCATGGCTGGTGTGGTTGTAAATAGCTCAGGGGCCTACAGAATCAATTTTGTTAGAAAGATTCCAAGTTATCGAAGCTTCTGCTTCATCAAGACCACAATTGTACAAAACAATGTATTTGAACAACCTGAGCAGCATCTGCAAATCCTCTAATCTTAGCAATCACTCCCAACCCAAGCTTAAGTGCTTTTTCACCACTCACCAGCACTAGTGCAGCTGCACCATCACTGATAATGGAAAGGGTATCCATTGGTGACGAAAAAATAAAATATGATCTTTCTACAACAATGATAATTAATACAGAACAAAATACTATAAACTGAAAATAATATCTCCATGTTGTTGCTGTCACATTTTAAATTAAATCCTTCAAATGGGAAGTTTTGATGTATCAACTACTGCTTTAGAGCATAATGAAGGATATCATATTAGGGAAGAATCTGATTCAACATGATGGTACAATGATAACACGCTATAGAAAAAGTAGGCAGCAAATTATTCCTCAAGTACACAGCATGGCACGATAACAAGACCACCGTGGTCATGCATGAGCTCACATAGTCACGCTGAAGATATGTTTTGTCCCCAAAGGCAATCACATATAAGCAGTCAACAAGAACCATAACTTCGTGCAAACTCAAAGACACAGAGAGAGAGAGACGGAGAGGGAGAACCTTATGCTAGAAGAATTGCCAGCAGTAACAGAACCACTATTCGCCTTGAAACTTGGTTTAAGCTTCCTAAGTTTTGCAGCATCAAACTAGCAAGATGACATAAAACAATAATAACTAATACATTAAATATACTTTTTGGCTTAAAAAGAGAAATACAGAAGTGATGGTGAGGTGCTGTTTATTTAAAGGCATTGAAGAGAGAATGAATAGAAATGTGCATGTTACACTTAAGCATAAAGAATACTGCAACAAGTAAGCCAGGAGCTCAAGTGCCTGCCAACCTATGAGAGCTAGGGATAAGCTACAATGAAATTGCAACAATATAAGTAGCATTAAGCAAACCAATCCATGCAAGTGTTCCCAGCAACTTTATGTTACCTTTTCTAAACCTTCATCCCTGTCAACCAAAGTTGATGGTCTCCCCCTTCCTCCAGAAACTTCAACCTGCAAGTTAACAAAAGCCATATGGCCATGATTTTGAAAAAGAAGAAAGTACAAACTGGGACCACGCCAGAATTAAAAACTCACTGGAACAATTTCCCAGGAGAAAAGACCAGCATTTTGAGCAGCAATTCCACATTCAAAGCTCCTAATAGCATATGAATCCTGCAATTCCATCGTAATTTGATGAGCATTTTGAATTCTGTGTTTAGAATATATAGGAATGTGGCTTTCAGCACTACCAATTGGTAAACTAAATAGTTTCAAAATATTCTAATGAGGAAGAAGATATCAGATAAGGAAAAGGATTAAAGCAGAATCCATTTGATTGCTGAAGACAAACTGTTCACAAAGTTTTATTGATATGTCAATGCAAACCTGCTCTTGTCTGGTTATGGAATACTGATCAGCACAAATTTCTGCACAAATTCCCATTCCAAAGTCATTATACACATCCCACAGGCCATCTTTGAGCATGCCATCAATAATAGTGTCATGTCCTAATCGAGAACCCTTTCTGTGTAAAAAAAATAAAGGTAGGAATGGATCATAAAGAAATATCACTGCCAAACCCATCCATCTTGAAAGTAACGAATGGGTCCAAACAAAAACACAGAACAGTGTTGAGCTACAAAAAGGAACAACAGATCTATATGCGACATATAAACTGGTTTAGCCACAGATAAAGCAACAAAAGAAAGGAAATGCCATGCAAGAATAGAGGTGTGAATCACATATGAAAAATGTAAAGGATAGACTTGAACCCAAATGAATTGCAAAGATGGACAATGAAATACCTAAGATGGTGATTAACAATGATACAATGGGCAAAAATTATACCCAGAAGAAGAAGAGAGGACTCAATACAGGACAGAAAACACTTGAAACTATACGGCCTGACATCTACCTCAAACAAAACTAAACAGAAAACATTGGGAACGGACTTTATTTGGTATCACAAGTCTCTACACAGAGAATCCAACTGGCCTATTCCTTAGAACACCAGTGACCAAATTATCACCAATGATCTAGTTCACCTATCATGTCTTCAGGAGTCCTCAATGATTATACACAGAAACACTATTTTTCCATCACATGACTCTAAGTGACAGAAATGCAAACCTTGCTTCAACAATATACTTTGGCGCATTAGACATGCTTTCCATCCCACCAGCAATGACTACATCATTGACACCCAGTTGGATCGACTGGGCAGCAAGCATAATTGCTGGTTCAAAAAAGGCAATGAACACACAATCATAAATTAATTTATAACGTCTCCACGCTCACAGCATAGTATCAACAACTACAAAGGAAAATGTTTGCATACTAACAACTCACCTTTCATCCCAGACGCACAAACTTTATTAACAGTGGTGCACACCACTGAATTAGGTATGCCTGCTCCTAAGGCAGCTTGTCTAGCAGGAGCTTGTCCTAGATTTGCACTAAGAACATTGCCAAAGAAAACCTCCTGTACTAGTGATGGATCCACATTTGCCCTTTTAAGAGCACCTAGTCAATTCACACAAAATAAAGATATAGCACTCGTGTGTCATTCGCAAAGGGAAAAACAGCATTATTTATAACGTTTGAACGGTGGGATTTAATTACTTTTAATGGCTATAGACCCGAGCTTTGTAGCTGAGAAGGACGAAAGGGAACCCAGGAGACCACCAATTGGTGTTCGAGCAACACCTACAATGCAAACATCTGCACAAACCAAAAGGCTACAGCTAAGTCGTACTATCACTAAAAATCAAAACCCGGATTAAATGCGTGACTCGGAATGAATTACATAAGCCAAACTTAACAGCAGAAATCGTGCTCCAATCACAAATTATTAGAAAAAACAAGACATGAACAAGCATAGAGATAAAGACCAATAAAATTTATGAAAGTTCCCGGTTTGATATCATGTATTAGCTTTCGAAGTCGTTGATGATGTCAACAACTGAAAGAAAGCAGTAACGATAATACTTACGGAAAGAATGAAAATTTTAAGAGACCAGAAAGTAAAGGAAAAAATCATATTGAAGATAATAGGAAGAAGTGAAAGCAAATAGAAAGGAACCTCGAGGCTCTACAGAATCTGAAGAAGAAGACATGGTAGAGTCCAAGTGATGGCGAAAGGAATAGGGGTCACCTACAAAGTGGTAAATATGGATTTCCAGTCAGAAAAAAAGTCATCTTCTAACACATAACCAATTCAAGCTATCACCTTTCCAATGATTTCGAAGAGAGAAGACGTTATACCTCCAAGGAAAGTGAAGAAAGTCAAAAATTGAAGAGTTTTGGAAGGCAAAGCAAGATAGCACGAACCGGTATGCTTCCGTTTCAGGACAGACTCTAAATGACGTTAACATACGTTGTGATCTATCAAAATCTTTTAACAATTATATTGTAAATCGTGCCAATTCATTATTCATTTATTGGTTGTAGATAAGGATACTCTAATAATCAAGTTAAGTTGCATCAGTTCAGACCGTAAGATACAGACGACGTGTTACTGTTCTGTATTCAATCTTCATGAGTTCTCTCTCCAGCGGTTTTACATCTCATAGATAGAATTTGAATGGTGTATTTTCTCTTTCACCTCCTGAATCACCATAGTCTGAATCCATTCTTGGCGGATTTCTTCATTTACAACCATGTTAGGTTTCTCATATTTGGTCAAGTTTTCCTTTCATCTTGTTATTTATATTTAAGATGGAAAGTTCAACACAAGTTGTTTTATACAATCTAGGAAATATATCTGATTGCCAAGTGAAAATCAACAGAGATTGTAACCCAGTTACGAACAAAAAAAGAGAATGAGATCAATACGTAGCCAAACTGCTGGATTATCATGTTTATGCTATAACAATGTTTTGTAAAATGATAATTTTAATTGCTTTCTGCATTGATTTGAAATGGACAAAACGGTTTTGAAATTAAAAGGGATAAGTAGGAATTACAGTGCACTCAGCCTCGATTAGATATACACATTCCATCTAAATGAATTCTGGTTTCAAGGGTACTACGTAGCAAAGTGGTTGCATTATCTTATCTGCTGAATCTCAACTTGTAAGGATATCAAGTGACTAATGGCAGAGAATTCAGCAGTATCTAGGCTGCTAAATAGACCATAGCTGACAGCGAAAGAAGAGCTTATTCCTCTCAAAAAACATCAAAAAACAAGCCTGAAAGTAAGATTGATTCGGGCTGCCTCAATTTTTGCACGCTTAGGAACCGAATGGAGCCAATCCCTTTGAGTGTAACCTCCCATCACCAGCAGTGATCCATGCTTTAGATTAAATGAGTATTGATCAGTATGGCTGCTCTGTTTTAATCGTTTGCGAGCAGGTTGTTCTTCAGATCCTTTTCCTGTCAATCGCATCAAAAGAAGCAACAAATTTATGTCAGCCAATTAAAGTCGTGACAAAAAAGATCTACATACTCACCAAATCACTATAATAGAAACATAGCCCGTATGCAAATTCATGGCAGCCCCTAAACCATGTTTAGATCCTAGAACTGAACACTGAAGCTAACAAAAGCAGAGAAACTCTTTTCAAACAGATCATGCTACCTTTGGGTGATTTTTCAGGCCGTTTCTTCAATAAAAATTCCCGATCACAGCCAAATGATACTGAGGCAATCTCTGGTGTTGGTCCATAAAGCTTCTCATCATCAGCATGCCAACCAACAGTATCATTCCCACCTTTATACCTATTCAATAGTAGGCTATTAAATCTACTTCCAGGAAGTGCTCTGTGGACCTTCAATATATATATGAAATCAGTAGCTGCAACTTCTCAAGTCTCCAATGTATTAGTTGACAGTATACTTACTGCATCCAGTATGTCCTTAAGCAAAGGATAATCATCCCAGGAGTATGCATGCGGTTTGTATCCACTATAAATCAATTCTGGCAATCCTGGACTTGCAACATAGCATGTATCTCTAGGCTGCACCATAAAGTCCCAATTATTATTGATTTCAGGTTCACAAACTCAGTCATAGTTCAAGATACTTGAATCCCCAAGTCTTTCAAATTCTATCCATGGTAAGGACTCCCCAGACGTTTTAACAGAAACAAGAATAGTACAACCTAACCCAACAAGCTCACGACTTATCCAATCCAAGAAATGTCTGTCGCACATCCTCATCCAACAGGCACTAATCATACAATTTCTTCAAGAAACTGTGACAAATCTTCAGTATAATTACACTATGATCATAAAGTATTAAGCAAAAATTGAATGTAAATTAGGATATTCCTACAAAATGAAGCACAAATACCAGCAAGATCATAATTTTATCCAAGCTAACCATTAAAGATTTAACATTTCCCTGATTACCCATCTTTCAGTCAACCAAAAAACATAAAGAAAAAGAAAGAGACGATAAAGAAGCACTCTTTTCTTGTCATTCTCGTATCACTTTCAAAGAAACAAAAGGTGAAAAACTCATGAAGACCACCAAAACAAGGAAAAGGAACAACCAAGAAGAATATCCAATCAAAATATCAACAGGTTAAAAACCTGGACGCAGGAGCGACCAAAGACGCGAATGGTGGGACGGTTCCATGGTATGTGAGTGTTGAGGAAATCGAAAAACTTCCATGATTGGTCGAAGGATAAGAACCTGGGAATGTAAATAACATGGCTTCCATTTCCAAGATCGAGTGTTTGTTTCTTCATTTCACTCACCTCCTTATCGGCTTCTGCATTCGTCTTCTGCGAGACTGCTTTGAATTTGAAGATCATTGACACGACACTTTGAACCCCAGCCCTTTGATTAGTATAAATTTAAAATGCACACACGTACTAACTTTTGGACTAATATAAGGTTAAAGAATGTACTTTTTTCGATAATATGCCTATTAATTTTCTAAATTAAATTAATAATTTGGTCCAACATAAATTTAAAATTTTAAATGCTCTCTAATAGAAATAATTTTTTAAAAATAAATTATAAAAATTGACAATTTGAAATGATTTGAGATCTAAGTCCCGTATGTTACAATTGGATCAAACCGTAATATTGGTCCCCTCATAAGGACCAACATTCTCGTTGGTCACGGCCACGTTGGTCACGACTGACACTTCCAGATCATCACTCAGTGGGCCACCACTCCGTAGGCCACCACTCCAAGACTGGGCTCTGATACCAATTGATAAGGACTTTAGAAGAATCAACCCTAAAAGTTAGCTTGTGAAGATGAAGAGCCCAAAGTCCTTATAAATCTCAAACCAACTTTATATTTAATCGATATAAAATCCAAGTCCCATACTTTTCGATTGAATCATACCATAACAAATATCTCTTTAAAAACGCAATTGGATAAGATCTAATAGTATAACATTAAAGAATTAAAATTTTCAATAATATTCCTATTAATTTTTTAAATAAAAATAATTCGATTCAGACCAATCCAAAAAATTCAAATTAACTTCAATCAATAAATCAAAACATTATCTAATTTAAAATATGATTTAAAGAAAAGAACAATACCGCTTGTCAACCTGATTCCAAGTTTTTTGTTGGCTCTCCACAATTTCAGGTGGAAAACTAATTGCAAGGCTTTGGTATATTCACTTTATTTTATTAACTTGGACACATTTGAGCCCATTCCCTTAACCATAATCCAATTAAATAGACTACAGAAATGCTAAAACAGACAAACTAATGAGAGCATGCAAATGCAACAAACACCTGAACCTAAGTGGCAAGACAGAGTATGTCCTTCCACATGATCCAACCAAATCAGGAAATGCATAAAATGGAAGTAGAAGATGAATGATGATGAACTCCATTTACATTTGCAGTTGCCATTATGCCAAAACCTTTGAAATGCCTTCAGTACTTGACCAAATTTGCAACTCCAAGCCACTACTTCTGCTGGCCTCAGCTACAGTACATTGGAAATCAATGAGACACACATGAAGGGTTGTTTGTGATGGTTAGAAGAATATTTTTTATAATATCCCTGCATTCTTCACTACCCTGAATGAGTAACAGGAGGATTGATTAACTTAATCTTAAGTTCTATCTCTCCTGACTCAACGGCGCGAAGCCTCAACAATGCGTTTTGCACAACCTCACCATCTACACAACTAATGGAACTTTCACTAGCGAGACAGTTATCACTGTCCGGAACAACCTTTCTCAACTCCGTCTCCCCCGACGAAACATGAAGAATCTGCTTCAACCTAGCAGCAGAGACAATTGGTTGAAGGTTGAGATCAGCATGTCCCATCTTGTCATCTGCTTTGAATGTGTCTTTGTCAAAAACTTCCTGTTCAAAGCGAGTTTTGGCATAAATTTTATTCACAATTTAAAGGGCCAAGCAAAATTTGTTTAATTCCACTAGCCAATTAAATTCATGTAGTCCACATTAAACAGACTGAAAGGGCATATTGAATTCCAAAATTTTTGAAACTCAACTCGCTAAATCAATTACTATTATAAATAGTATCAAGAAATTTGCCATACCAATTTTAGAACTCCTGCAGGTTCAGTCAGGGAGAAACTTAGCTCCTCATTCCAGACTGGATTAAGGCAACTATTGATAACCTTGGTCTTAGCTGTCTGTGAAAGCAATAACAGTTACTCTCAGTAACAACTGAAGGAAAAGACTCTGAAAAATTCATAGATCAAGCAACAAAAAAACACTTCAGCACAAAGCCTATACTAAGTGACAAAGACTAAGAGCAGAGCACAGTATTAAAGACAAGATAAAGCACATAACTCTGTAGCTTGGAATGAGAAATAGAATAACTCCCCCGTTCAACAAGCAAAGCAGCACCATAGGCGAGAGCTATCTTATATCTATCAAACAACTTTTCGGGAGCACAACGATTAAATAGAGCGCTAAGATAGCAAAGATATGAATGCTGTAATGAAAATAAAAAATCACAACGTTTCAGATCAGTAAGCAAGGTAATTACTACATAAGAAGATAGAAAATGTTAGTGCATCCACATGGAAAGCATGCTATAAGAAGAATCTCAGATCCTAGAATCACCTGATTGCCAAGCTTGACTATTACATAAGGATCACTAGTCTTGAAATCCCGGATCACCAACTTCTTTCCTTGCACAATTGTGACTTTTAGCAAGCCTAACTGCTCCGCCATACTAACACTATTATCAAAGCAACAGCAAGAAAAAGGAAAGCCTCTGCAAAGAAAAAGTAGAAGATTCCAAGACTTCAATGAGAAACAAAAACAGAATGTATGAGAAAGTTTGTTATCTTTGATCAAACAGAAAATATACGAAGTATAATAGAATCTGAGTTTCTCAAAACTGAAATATAATGCATGAGAAGTGGCACTCAGGAAGCAAAAAGAGAAAGGAGGAGGAGATGGGCAAAAGAAGGAAATAAAAACATGGTCGAACCACTCTGATTCCAGCAGATTTTTCCTGAGAAGAATAAGATCTCAAGCACTTGGTATCACACCCATAAAAAGGACAAGGAAATTGAAAATAGGAAGAAGGCCTAAAAGATAAGACAAGAGACGAGTATCAGGAACTAAATGAATTCAACAACCTGCAGAAGCACAATCTCCAATAAGTTGGATTGCATCCTATTAATATCGGCTGTTCGTAGCAACAACATATCATTAATTACTTCTACGTGAAAGCACTTTAAGTAGATGGCAAACTCGAAAAGGGATCCAACTTACTTAGTTACGTGCATAAATGCAATAGTGAGGCTTGGATTTGAGATAAAAGCGAGAAGCAAATTGAAACAGGAAGAGATATAAAAGGAGGAAAAGAAAGGCTTAGATAACAAACATTATTACCATACAGCTCCAAAACCGTGGGAAGTAAAATAAAATGGTAGTCACTGAACTTTAACAAGCTAAAAGAAAAACTACCCCAGAAACTGAAAAAACCGAACCACAAAAAGCAACAATACAGGAAACTTAAATAAACTAAAACGGAAGGAGCTCGCAAAACCAAGAGAAACTCACGTAGAAACAGCCAAAACAAAATCAAAACTTACCTAAAGTACGAAGAAAGTTTGAAGCTTTTTGGTGGATTTAGAGAGGAGGTGTTAAAGAAGAGGTTGAGTTCAGTAGACCGAAGTGAAATTATTAGATGGCAACTACCACGCGCCAGCCTTATTGCCGGTCGGCTGAAACTTCGGTTCCTAACATTTACCACCTTAGCCCGTTCGTACACTGTGTAGTCTTCGATATCTCAATTTCTTTTCTTTCCCATGTCCCTCCACTGTGTCTTCCTAATCTAACACATGGCTGTCTTTCCTTATTTATCGAAAAATATCTCATCTAGATTTAATACAGAATAGAGAATATTCCTCGAAGAACAAGAATTCTTAGGCCTGTTTGGCAATTAGCTGATTGCATTAGCTGTTATCTGATAGCTGATTATATCAGCTGATTTGACCAGCGGATGACATTAGCTGTTTGTTAGAGATGTTTGGTAAAATTAGCTGTTTAATATTGACTGTTTATGCGTAAAATGACTTATGAAGACATGACTTTTAAAAAATTATAAGGGTATGAATGTTATATATGTTAGTATTTCGTTGAATATTCTTATAAGAATTTAGATTTTAGATATTTAATTCTATAAAAATTA